>LOJH01028702.1:8062-25221 GCA_001685095.1 Ellobius talpinus | reverse complement strand
TCAGGTCAGGAGAGGGTGCTGGATCCCTATAACTGGAATAGATACTTGTGAGGCTATATGTGGGTGCTGGGAAACAAACCTAGATCTTCCACCAGAAAAAAAATGCTCTTAACCACTGAGCTATTTCTCTCGCTCCCATTTTATACTTCTTTCCCCCTCCAGGGTAGGTGCCAAGATAGTCATGAACCACTCTAAGTGAAATAGCCCACTCTGGAGTGTGGTCTTACTTTTTCTGGCAAACTGCCTTAGTTGGTAAAGGTAATAATTCCCACAAATCAGTTTCTGGTATCATTTTATACTTCTCATCAAATTAGGATGGTCATAGCATTGTGTAGCCTGAAAGTAGAACACTAGTTAAAATGAAACCAGTTTAAAAACCTGAATCTTCTTAGCCACATGATATTTTAAAACTTGTTTAACCACCATGAAACTTTGGTACTTCCAGATGGTTGTATGTTGTGAGACTTGAAGCTGTCTTCCCAGTTACCCCGGCTGCCACTACCACGATTTCCAGCTGGTATTTATTCTCGAGCTGTGGTCATCACTTTTCAAGTAATTCAGTAAAGCCTCACAAGTGTGTTCTGAGGTCTGTATCTCCCAATGCTCCTATTTTAGGGAAGTGAAAGCACCCATGGCACTTTCCATCCTGAAAGCCAGTCAGACTTCAGGGTTTCACACAGACGCATCATAGGAAATTAGTTCAAGGGTGATACCATTTTCTGCCTTCCTATATTATTGCTACTATCATGGTTATTGAAGAAAAGCTGGCTTTATTTTTTTTCAAAACCCTTAAGAAACTTGGAGAAGCATAGGCAGTAAAAATGGAGAGTAAATACCCCAGCCTATTTGCACTGCTGTAACAACACAGCAGACTGGCCTCTGGGAAGATGTGTTAGTAAATTATTTTGTGACAAGCATGAGAACCTGAGCTCAGATGTCCAGCTCCTACAGAAAAACATGTCAGGTCTTTAAATCCATCTCAAGGGAGGCAGATCATTGGAACCCCTTTGCTAAATAGCCTCACCAAACTGGTGAACTCTTTGAGTTCCAGGTTCAATCAGAGACCCTCCCTCACAAAGTAATAATGCAAAGAGTGCCCAAGAAAGAAGCAAACACTGACATATGGCTTTCACATGCATGTGTGTACCCCCATGAATGTGTGCACATGCACGTGTACATGTGTGTGCATGCACACACACAGAGAGATAGAGGGGGGAATTAAATTTTTAAAAACCTAAACAACATGGTTGTTCCTGAATCACTTATGAAGAATGGAAATCTGCTCCACAGTTCTGGGCACTTGAAGTTTTTAATACCAAGACACTAACAAGATTGCCTATCTGGCGTGGACTCCTTTCTGCTTCCATGATGGCTTCTTGTTATTATGTCCTTTGAAAGGGAGGGCTAGTATGTCTTCACGTGGCAGATAGCAGAAGAAAAAGCAACCAAGCAGCCTAAAGCCAGCCATACACAGCTCTGGTGGCCTAATCCCCCTTAAAGTCCCCACCTGTTAACACTATTATATGGGTCATTAATACTCGGCACCTGAAACCGATAGGTGACACATTCATACCACAGAATTAAAATTTCTGAGCAAGTTCAGAGGTTTTCCTGTTTACTAAAGGCTGCTGTACACATCTATGATGTTCTGTGACTCTTAATAGGAAGACATAAAAACTTATACTCCTCCAGATAGGGAACCAATAGAGACTGAAGAAATGATGTATCTGATGGAACTTGGTGAATGAATGAGTTTGTTAGGGTTGCTTACAGGCTCATGAGTGAGGAAGTATATACAGAAGCATTGGGGGACTCAGCTTTGCTGTCAAGAAGCCTACACCACACACACACACATCTCATAAAAGCTGCATGGCTGGAAATCCTTGCCCAACTTGTAGGCACCTCCACCTGTATCCTCTCCTCTAGCAATTACTTCTGTAGTCTTGGATAGGAGTCTTGTATGCTTCAAGTGCTTCCGGAGTCATGTAAATTTCATGAGATCCCAGAGTTCCGTGAACCTCATTCTTGCCAGTATCTTCTCCTCCATACTCCCAGAGGAAAACTATTATTTTAATCAGGTTACTGGGATGGGCTAGGATTCACAAATTTTCTAATTTGTCATGAATATATTTAAAATTGCTTTGCTCTTGTTTTAAGAGATGGCATTCTTATGAGAATGATCAGCAAAGAGTGGCAACATGACGTCAGCCTGCACCTGGTTAATTTCATCCCTTGGATAATACAGGAAGAGCACATTTCACATTGGCTCAAAAGAATGTAGAGAAAAAGAAAGGCCATCTTGGACCTAGAGATGTGGCTTGAGGAAAGGTGTCCATATTGCTTTTGCAAACAACCTGAGTTTGGTTCCCAGTACTGATATTGGACCACTCACAACCTCTTGTAATTCTAGACCCAGGGAATCCAACATCTCTAGCATCCACAGACACCTACACTCATGTGTATAAACTCCTACACAGACACACAGACTCAGGATAAAAAAACTAAAAAAAAATACCTTTTAAAAACTAAGAAAGAAGGTTCACTTTTATAGGTAGCCTGTCGTGGGTTATGGTCCAAGGTAAGAAAGAAGGTTCACATTTATAGGTAGCCTGTCGTGGGTTATTGTCCAAGGTAAGAAAGAAGGTTCATATTTATAGGTAGCCTGTCGTGGGTTATTGTCCAAGGATCTATCCATTTCTTGTCCCCATCACAGTCCCTGTCTGCCTCATTATCCTTGTCCAATGTAATTGAGTCTTGTTAGAGAAATATTTCCCTCTCCTTCTTCCTCCCTTGCTTGTCCCAATTACACTGGACCTATAGTGAGACAGAGGATAATGTTGGGAGTACATGGAGATGTAACACTGCTTACCTCATGGCAAGTAGGAAGCCAAAGAGAGAGGAAGGATGGTATTCTTAGTGTTCCTTTCAAGGGCACACTCCCAACAATCTAGTATATGTCCTGTAGGTGTTAACTGGTAAGAGTTTCACTGTCAACAGCACAATAGACTGGCAACCATGCCTTTTGCACATAAACCTTTGGGGACACTTCATATCCAAAATTTAGTCAGTTTAGCTGGGCAGTGGTGGTAATGCCTTTATTCTCAGCACTTGAGAGGCTGATGCAGCTGAATCTCTAAGTTCAAGGCTAGTGAGGTCTACAGAAAGAGTTCCAGGAAAGCCAGGGCTACACAGAGAGACCCTGTCTCAAAAAACTTGTGTGTGTGTGTGTACAGTTTATTCATTAAATTTTATACAGTTCTTACAAATGATTCTATGAGATTAGATGATCTTATTTTTATTTTTTCATATAGAGAATCTGCAACTGTGAAATATTCATGAAATTGCCTAGGATCTTCTACTTTATTAATAGTAGAAAAGGTGCCACAACTGAGGTATCCTTAACTCAAAGCTGGCATTCTATCTACCACATTAGATTGCCCTTGAAAAGACCTGGGATCTTAGTCTCATCTGGAAAGGAAGGGTCATAAGAGGGACTAGAACCAAGTGTGACTGTTTTGGATATGAATTACAGACCTCTAAGCCCTTAGTGCCTGTGGAAAATAGCCCCTTAGTCCTCAGTTTGGAGAACAGCCCAAGAGCAAAACCAGGTTCACCTGGGACGCCACTTCATTGTGGCTGGGTCACAGTAACACACTGAATCCCATGTCTGTTACATCAGTCACATACAATATTCAAATGCACCTAATATCATCGTACTGCCTCTGCTAATTCTGCCTAGTCATGAGCCATTAATGTGAGCTTGCTTTCTGATACAAATATAAACATTCTCTTCAATTTGAGAATGTATATCTACTTGTCAAATATAGTCTCACTAAAAGCATTGTAGTATTTCATATGTGCATATGCTATAGAAGTAGGGTTTTTGTTATCATTTTGTTTGTCGTGTTTTAGAGTTTTTTGAGACAGAGCTTCTTTGTGTAGCCTTGGCTGTCCTGGACCTAACTCTATAGATCAAGCTGGCCTTGAACTCAATGATCTGCCTGCCTATGCCTCCCCGAGTGCTGGGCTGGGAGGGTGTTTTTATGTGTGTTTAGGTCACTTTGGAGTAGAATCAGGATGCTGTCATGACTAATTATTGTAAAACAGGCTTTTTCATGAGTTTTCGAAAAGGTTGCAAATATATCTGGTGTGTCTAGAAAAGATTTTAGACTTGAAAGCAGAGGCAGAGAAACTATCCACCTCAAGCTACTTATTGTGTATTTTATGGAACATAATTAAATTTCCTAAACTATTGCATAAGGAAGGAACCTACAGATTTTGTTGACATAATGTCTTCTTTAAACCTCCACCCAATGTCTTAAACTTTAGAAATCCAGTGCACATGTCAAGGGGTCTTTAAGCAAAGAAGGAGTATAAATCAATGCTAGAATTATCATTTTGAACAGGGTATCGACAGCTATAATAAAGTTAGAGCAACGGGGCCCAGCAATGTAAAGTCAGTTAATGGACTTTATTTAGACAACATCAGATAAGGACATTAGTAATAACTGTTATCATGATGGATAACCTTAAATTCAAGAAAACATTTCCCCAAACACAAGTTGTTGTGAATTTCTGCCCCTTTTATCTTACAGTCAGCAGAAGATTGCAACCTCCCATTATGAAATGGCATCATAAAATGCAGAGCACAGCCACCCCAACGGAAACCACCTTTCTCCTCTGCTGATACATGCAGGCTAGCAGTAAATGCTTTTTGAGCTCCTGGCGTGCGGATAAATTCCCACAGACGTCTCCAATTGGACTGAGAGATTGAGAGACACAAGGGAGAGAATAGCTGAGGCCAGGAGAATTTAACATGGCAATTAGCAACCCTTTGGCTTCCCTAGACCCCACAGCCTAAGACTGGGGTGCAAGAAACCGAAAATCTCTCCAGCAGCGTCCATGATAAATTGGTTGGGTCCCTGGGGTTATTGGACACAGTTATTATCCAATAGCAACCCTGGATGGTGTGAAAGTCTATGTAGTGAGGTCAGAAAATGAAACAGGGGCTTTAAATTCCCAAGGAGAACTCCTTTGCTTACGTCTCAATTGGTATGCCCTTTCCCCCTATTTCAGGAAGGCCCCAGATCGCATCACAGCATCTGTATTACCTTCTCTATCTGAACAAATAACTTCTCAAACATCACTTACATGAAGCAATTGCAACCATTACCACCGGTGACTCTGTCCTTGAAAAGTTAGAAAAGTAAGAGATAAAATTGAAAATAAAAATATTTAAAGACTTTTGGGACCCTCTCTCTCTCTCTCTCACTGCCACCCCCTCTCTCTCTGTGCAAAAGCAGGGAATTTGTGGAGAAGAGAGGAATCTTAATTCTCTTTGCATATTAGGAGTGAAAGCTGCTTTTAGGTATTATTTTAAACATCACGTATAATTCATAAAAACATCACATTGCATTGAAATTAACTTTTTACATTTATGCATTTCTTGGGGTCTTAGGAGTCTAGGGAGAATAGTATTGCCTATTTACAACTTTGCTGCAAAGATTAAATGAATTAATACATAGAAAATGCTAGGAGGCTTGGCATTTAGGAAATTCTCAATTGTTAGTAGCAAGGCTGATAATGATACTGAAAAAGATGGTAATGATGACTTTTAATGTCATCTTAGATATATTTTATCATCCACAGAGCAAGGATTGCACTTGCCTTATCTAAGCACTGAAGCAGACTGCAGAAATGCAATTGATATTTATGCATGTACAGAATGAAGGATTACCTGGGTTTTTCCAACTGCTAAATTCCACACTTGTGTGACTATTGATTTAGCTTCATTATGAAGATTATTAGGGGTTGTTACATAGGAAGTGGGAAATAGACCGAGCAAAATCAATATCTTCAGAATATATTTACTGAGGGACTACTACGAGTCAGGTGCACTGCTTACAATAACTACACACACACACACACACACACACACACACACATCTTCAGAAGCCTAAAACATTAAAATTAAATCTACTCATCTGTCTATCTAATCTGCCTACACATACACACATGTGCACATGCACACACACATACACAAACATGTATGTGTAACTGGCACAATAAAGATTAAAATTCTACTCAAATGTCAACTCTCTCCTCCTCTCCCCCTCTCCTCTCTCCCTCCCTCCTTGAACACCCCTCCTCTTTATCTACGCTGCCTTTATCCTTTCCCTCCTCTCTCCTCTCTTTTCATCTCTCTCACTCTCATGCCATTCTTCTTTCTCAGAGTTCTTGAAGCCTAGATTATTCTATATCTTAAGCTAAATAAGTAAATAAATCGAAAAAAAAACTTGAAATGCTAAACATTCCTGTGGTTGGTCCTTAAGAGTTTCCACCTAGGTTTCATTTGGCCTGCAGCTCTGAGCCACACCTGTGTGAAGGGCCTCCAAAGACCACTCTCAGCACTAGCTCTGAGCTCCGCGGTGCTGACCATGCCTATGCAACTGCTATGCACCTCAGGACTGCAGGGAGACCCTGTCTCCTCTCTCCACTCCGTTGTGCTCAGCCTTAGAGGCCAAAGGCTATATTTGATAGGTTGTTTAGCAATGCTGGTGTCAAAATTGAAAACTATTTTGTTCCTTGAGGTCTTTTTTTTTTTTTTAAACTTCTGTGATTCTTTGTCTTGGCTCCTTTTCTTGTGTATTTAAATTAAATTAAAATGTAACTAATTGGGAAATACATAAGAAATTGAAAGCCAGTCATGAATGTGTGCACACTGTTTGATCCAAAGTGAATGCCCTCGTGTCCATGTTAAATGTCCTTTGAATTTGTTAAATCCTAGCGCAATGCAATAATTTTTCTCAAATGGATGTGAATGTCTGGAGATAAATTTCATTTTCTGTCCTCACGTGGTGTCTGAACTTTAATAGCGATGTTTTCTTCTTCGTTGCCTTTACAAAATTCCCCCTGCCTGGCTATCCTATTTACAATGACAGTTTCCAGTTGTTTTGCTGTTTCCTGTTTGTTTATGTGACTGCTTTGTTCTGTCATTACTATCATTCTATTATCGCTCATTTTTTTTCTTGGCAGATGTTTATGAATTGATTCTGTATTCTCGGCACCAAGATGTAACGCTGAACTTCTGTGACGTAGCTGCGCTGCTTGTACCTTCGCTGCCTGACTGTTTCTCTTTATTTCACACATCTACCTGAAATGCTATTTGTTTGCCTATCGTTTGTTTTCTCCACCATGAGTCTGCTTGTAGCAATGCTTGCCCCAGCGGCAGCGTGGGAACACTGAAAAGCATCTGCTGAAATGGCGAGGGAATGTCTACAGAAGCCTTCACACTCATTGTACGCCTTAAGCCTGGGGCTATCAAGGATGCAGCAACTATGGGATAAGTCACTGAGCTCTAAGTTTTCAGTGAGTTGTCTTCTTCTTTGGTTATGCCTTCTACTCAAAATGGGTGAGGTTAAAGACAACCCTAAATTTCTGAGCATCCTCTGAAATTCCTTACCTATCAGGTACAGGCACCAGTTCTTAGCCACCATTGGTAAAATGTGTTGCTGGATCAAAAATCTCAACATCACCTGCTCTTCAAGTTAACCTAGATTATAAGGTGATTAGTGAACTAGGCCCTCACACACTGATAATATCAACCAAGTACCTTTTTATTCTTGTAAAAGTAAGTTTAAAGACAGACAATTCTTTAGGAGATGATACATTTTCATAAATAACAAAGAAAGAAGCTGGCTTCTCGGCCCTGACAATATGTTCAAGGCTGTAGGTACTGAAGGGCTTGGGAAACGACTGAGTAAAGTTTCTACCAAGCAAAAATGAGGACATGAATGTGGCTTTCTAGTATCCATGTAAAAACCATGGTCATGTAAAACCAGGGGCTCCGGTCCTGCTGGGATGGGGTCAGAAACAGGCGGTTCCCTGGAGCAGTTGGACTAGCCAACTTAGTCGGCATGAATTTCAATTCAACAAGACATCCTGTCTGAAAGAATAAGGAGGAAAGTGATGCATTCCACCCTGGCCTTGGTTTCTATCCATAATTACAAACATGTGTTTGTGTACCCACATGCATATACATACATACATTGGTGTTAACATATAACACCACACACACACACACACACACACACACACACACACAGATATGAGTTGATCATGGAGAATTAGGTGGTCGGTCCTTTGGGAATTTTTCTTCTTGTGACCCACCTCCCCCTAGAGTGTGTCAGGAAGAGATGACCTCCATTGGCAGTAAAGATTACCCATATGCCCTGTGCCACTGGCAGGATTTCCTGCTTATGACTGGTTAGATACGATAAACAGGTTAGGGACCATTGAATTAAATAAATATTTTTATGACTTATAAAGGCCAATTTTATAGAAACCAAAGGAAATAAATGCATCCTGTTTGAGGGAGGTTTATTTCCAGTTGTACCAAAGGCCCTGCTGTGGCCTCTGCTTACATTTTTTCAAAATTGATTTTCCACCATATAAACAGTTGCTCTGAAGTTACCCATGGCATTTCCTCCCAGTAACAATGATACAATGTCTTTGAGACACTTCCTGGAATTTCCCAGGCTTTCTTCTATCTGTTATACTCCTTGTATAACATTCTTTGCAGGAGAGTGTGCATCGTGAGTCTAGCATGCTTAGTGTCTCCTGTGTAATCCGGGGACACTAGGAATCAGGAACCTGGAAAATAGCATTGGAATCTCATAGAAGACTCTCTTGTATTAGTCTCCCCTAAGTAAGTCTTAACTCACTCTCAAGTAGGAAGCGTTAAGGCCTGCACTAATCGGTTCTCATTGAATTGCTCCCCAAGGCAAACTTGGGAAGGAGGAGTTGGTCTTTAGAGCTTGTACAAACTCCTTTGCTCTCTTTTCTTCTCTTCTCTATTAGGGATATTTACTGCCTGCCTCTTTCCTAAGGCCTTGTGTACCAATCCCAAAGCTGGGAATTGGCCCCAGATCCTCCCCTTGTGGGTTCATGTCACCACCCAATCTGCCTGCATGCCTCACTTGCCTATGTCTTCTTTCAGACAATTTCTATTTCAGTTCTATCTCAAAGAAGACAAGGAAAAAATGATCTACAATTGATTTCCCTAGTCTGTGGTTTCCCTTTTTATAGTGTTACGACAGTACATAGTCTATAGCTTTATAAGGCTCAAATTAGGTGAAGTAGGTGATTTTTCTTGCAAACAGTTAAATTTCCATCTCTGCAATATTATTTTAATTAATGATACTGGGGAAGGAATTTAATATTCCTCTCAGTATACGAAGTTTATGAACTTTGTCAGAATGTGTTGGTCAGGATGCTTCCTGGATAGGGAATGGTAGTTGTTTGCAAGGTCAGCAAGAAATATTCAGTATTTCAGTTTGATCTGCCCAGATCTCTGTTTCCTGCTCTTTCTCTTCCTAGGTGCTTTATGTGGAGTCTACTCTCACTGTGAAAACTCTTCAAGAAACCCCACACTCCATCCCTGGATGAACATTAAGCCTGGAGAATCAGTGCACACACAACTATTGTATTCATAGCCCATGAGCAGGAACATTGCCTATTCTACACTGGTAGTCTCATGAAATAGATTTCGGGCAAGTGGTACTAAAGACAGACAGAATGCTCCCAAATCTCACTTCTGGTTGAAGGTGTAGGGTAACTGGATATTTCTTGGTACTTTGTGACATCTTGGCAGAGCTGGCTGCCAAGGCACCCTTCTTTGAGCAAAAGTCTAAAGATGAGGGGCCAAGGGAAGCCCTCACACCTGTATCTGTGCCTTCTATGTGTTTGCAAAATGTATGTGCAGTTTGAGATGCCAGAGAAGAGGAAGAGGAGAAGGCCTTTCGAAGGTCGATTGTTGAACAACATACATGTTATGTATTCTTTCATCACCAAAAATCTTATAAAGTATCTGGAGAGGGGAGAAACTGAGGAACATTTTCATTCCAGAAGGCTCAGTCAGTGCAGAAGATTATATGGTCAAGACTGTAGAACTGGGCAAAGAATCCCAATGTCTGTAGCCTTTCTAGCTTCCTGTCGTGTAGAACTGACTCTAAGTTTCATTTAAAATGGAATCTGGAAGCAAAATTCCTCAGGGTCAATTTCAGTAAGAAAAATACTTTGTATGACTGTCATTGGCTTCAAACTTGGCCACTGGTCCTCATAGTTATGTCTTGACATGGTTTGAGTGTTAGTAACAACAGAAAAAGCTCAAATACTCCAATAAAATTCCTTCCTATGAACTGAATTTTAAACTCATTGGTGTCATAAAAGCAGCATTTGAATTTATCATAAAAAGAAAATTCACAGAAAGAGAGGGCCCGGCATGTCGGAGACATGACAACTCATCAATATATTCATTGAATTGGTTATAAATCAGGCTATCTGTGTGTTTTGCTGGCTATGGGCTGGTGATCAGCATGAGATAATGGAAATGTTGTGGGTGAATTTCTCTCATTAGCTCCAAGATGCCCTCAGATCCTTAACAAGCTCTGTGGACGAGAGTGAATCCTAAGGACACCGAGGAATGCATGAGCAGGATATCTGCCTGTTTCTCTAACATTGCTGCAGCTCAAGAGCGAAAATTCATGGACTCATTTGAACATTCTTTCAGTGTTTTCAGCCTTGCTCGTGGCTTCACATTATATTTTGGTGTATAGGAAGCACAGTATGGGAGAAGGATAATATCATATCAAAAAGAACCCTGGAGATAGCTGTAAAGTACACCAGTTAGCAACTCGGCAGAGAGCCTTCCATGCAACAACCTGAAGTGAGGTTGCTTTGGTCATTAAACCGACCCTACATGAGCCATTATTGCTATTTGGCTCTGAATTATTAAAAATCAGTAGCAAGATTTAGCACACCTCTAACTCCAGGTTCTCCTGTTCTTTAGGATAAAAACAGTCTCTCTTTGTGCTAGTTAGAAAACATATGTGAACGCACTAGCACTCAGCTTCCAGGGATAACCTTGTTAGTGTCTATATAACTGCATGTAACTGCTCAGCATGGCATCCTTTTCCATTTCTCTTTATGAATAATTTTGTTAGACCTCATCCATTTTCTAGTGCTCTTTATTACAGCATGCTACTACATTTATTAGAGTTCCCATCAGAGAATTCTTCTTCTTGTTATCTTTAATAGTACCATGAACTGCCCTCTCTCGACTGTAAAGCTGGCACTGTTCAAAGTCCATTTATGAGTTTATAGCCCTTCCATTTAAAATTCCTGCCAAGAACTTCCTAAGTGAAGAAAAAGTTTGCAGTAGGTATTCACTCATACCACACACACATCACACATATACGCGTGTGTGTGCACGCACGTGCGCGCGCGCACACACACACACATACCCATTCACACGAGCACACACACATAGGTATATGAATACTCCGCCACCACTACTCCTATCACCATTATCATCAGCATACCACCAATTATCATCACTACCACCATCACACCACATCACACCACCAAACCAGAACACCCCACCCTATCAGTACCACCACTATCTCTATTCTCGCCATCGCTATCAAGACACCATCCCCACCCCCACTACCCCCACTATCACTCTTACCATACTGCCAAATCACCTCATAGTCACACCACCACGACCATCAACATCACTACCAACCACCACCACTATTGACATTATTAACATACCACCTCATCACCACTACCCCCACAGTCACCATCACCACATGACCTAACGATCGCACCACCCCAATGTCACTATTACCATCACTACAACCACAAATCACTACTACTACCATCAGCGTAACCATTACTGCCACCATACCACACCATCACCATGAACATAACCACCACCACCATCATACCATAACCACTATCACCACCAACAACACAATCATTTCTAATAACATTATATGACCAAGGGACTACTGCTCATTACATAAACTTCAGGGAAATCATAGGCTAATTGCATATTCATTTTAACATTTTAGAGCCACGTACTTATGCAAACTCTAAGAAACAAGTGCTTGTATAGATTGTAGAACACACCTAGGACTTTTCAAGCCTTCTGCTGAGTTGAAGACTATTGATTTTGGTGCAGCAATTCGGCCCTTTGGTTTTTATTGCATAGACTACTACTACCTTCTGACCAGGGGTAGAGACAGGCTAACGATGTGATGATGCAACAGCTTCAGCTTTGATTTCATGATAGATCCAAAACCATTTTAAAGTTGGCCAGGTTAGATATGGGCAAGTTAGTTCTAGCAAATTGCCTCCTTTGGATTCTGTGGGAGATCAGTTTGGAGATATTGATAGAGAACATGAATGGGTACCTGTTCCTTCATTGACTGACACTTGTCTTTGAAAAGGCAAGTGCCAAAGTACAGAACATTTATCTTCTCCTTGTGTTCTGATTTTAGAGAGAGGAATGGATGTAGATGGAAGAAAGGAATGTAGTATGGGAGGAGAGAACAGAAAGGTGGGAAGGAAAGACAAAGAGAAACTGAGGATGGCTTCCTCCTGCCCACCCAATCATCTTAACAATGGAACTTCCAAATGAACATTCACATGTAACCACAAGATCACTAAAAGATTTCAGTACCTTGGTTTCAGGTGGGTTTGCCCCTATTTTCTCCAAACAATAGACTCCATCATTAGAGGAAGATGAAAGTGCAGACATGCTAACTGTATTGTAGTTTGGGGAGCTCTCAAAACCCTTATTATGCTTCTGGCTTCCCAAAGTCCTAATGGAGAGCAAAAGAGAGTCATTGTCAATAATGTGGCCGGGTCACCAGGGGAAAGCGACTGTGCCTCACTCATAATGAGGTTCTGTTTGGATTCCTAGAGAAGTGTGTTCTCTACTTCCAAGTGCAGGAACTGCTATACCTGTCATCAAGTGTCTTTAGCTATATGGGTGCATCTTCCATGCCTCCTGAGAGGAGTTATCAACACTGTTCTCCACTGGACCTTATCTGCTGCCTTTCTCTCTTTGATGGTGGTATCTAGAATATGCATGCTTCTCCCATGGAGGATTTACTTCAAGTAGCCCGGGTTACCCTTACTGCTGTTTCAAGATCACATCCCAGGAAGGGGGTGACAATTTAGAAGAAAAAAAGCAGATGCATGAGGGCCTGAAATCAGGCATGTCTCCACTGATTATTTTATAGCCATAAAAATGATTATCAAAAATGGTGGCATTCTTCATGCTTCTTTCTTCTTTTTTTTCCTTGGTCTTCTACAAAAGACAAATAATATTCCACATGCCCACCCACTTTCTCTGTCCATCTGCTTCCTGATATTGAGTCTTAACAATTGCATCAGTAATATTAATTACATGAAGTGTCACATTTTAACAAACCACAGGCAACATCTTAGATGCTTAAGTTAATAGAAATAGATTACTGTAAATATTTATTTGAAAATCAGCATCCTAAACATACTCAAAAGAGTGCCTTCAGGTCTGAAGTCAAATGCTGGAATGTGCTGGAACACAGAGATTTGGAATGTCTAAGAGGAAAGCACAGTATCAGCACCTGAGGTATGAATTCTAGAACTGGCTTTAAAAAAGCACTATGTTGTCTCAGCAAGAGACCTGGAGGAGTAAGCCTAAGAAATGGAAGTACAAGATACAGAATTCAGAAAGTTATTAAAGAAAGGAGCAGTGATAGGCTGGAGAAGAGGCTTGGTAGTTAAAAGCCTTCCCTTACTAATGTGAGGATTGGAGTCCAGGTCCTCCAAACTCATATTAGTGCCTGATGGGTGGGGAAGCCCACAGTAACTCCAGCATCAGAAGTGAAGAAAATGGGTCCTTAGAACAAGCTGGCAAGTAAGACTAACTCTGTCAACAAACTCTGGCCTTGAGGCAGAGACCCTGCATCAAAGGAAAAGGAAGGGTGACCAAGGATGATCTCTAGCATCAGCACCAGGCTTGTGCAAGCATGAACACATATGCATTGACACACACGTGTGCCAAAAGACATGAAGATATGCCACATGCAAAGTACATACACATGAAAAATGTTAAAAAGAAGGGAAAACTGAAAACCTTTCATATGATACCTTATGGTGATGAGAACAAAGGGTAGAAAAGCTGGGGTGGGGTGGGGGTTGGGGGATGTCAGGAAGATGGGGAGAAGTCTTCAGACAGGGAAACGGCATCACAGGAATCCAGAAGCAGGGGTCACATCTGGGATTCAAAGCCAGCAAGGTAACAGTGAGTGACTTGAGAGAGGCTGAAGAGCACCCAATGCAGATAACCTGAGTTTAAAACACAAGTCCTCCTGTATAGGGACTGTTGTTGGTAAGGCTTCAAGGGGTGACAAATATGGGGCAGAAAACAGTCTATATTTTAAAACAAGGAGAATTACAGCCGACTTCCTCTGTAAAAATTGTTCAGGGGAGACTCAGGATCAGATTGATTGCCAGTGATTAGAATTGATTTGCACTTGTGGCAAATTTTCCCACAGACTCATAAAACTGCCTCCAGATATCTGCACAGATAAACTCATGAGACCCTCTGATGTCCTGGGTCCATCCTCAGGTAGACTTTGGATGGATTGGAAGATACTTCCTGTATGTCTCTTTCACTCATTCTAAGTCAGAAGGGCATATATTTTCTTTTTCTATTTTGCTCTTGCCTGATCTCACTAACTTCTTCAAAATGATTTTAATTCAACCAGGCATTTTTATTTCCTGGGGTAAGAGTGAGTACACAGATTTGTGATTTCTGTATTTTTGCTTTTGTTTGGACAGCTGTGGCTCTTCCTGAATCACTACTTCATGTTCTTGTCACTAATTGGTGGACCTATCTAGAGGGACTTATATCCTAGGGAAAACCAGGGAAGACACGCGTGTGTTCTACCCATCTCTTACTTAAGCACATGGCTTACCTCAATTTTTTGGAGTCAGCTCAGAAGCAAGTTAAGACACTTTATGGTTAGATAGAAATCAGAATTCCTCTGATAATTGTATTTTTCCTGTAACTACTTGCTGGTGGTAGTTAATCATTAGCATGGATAGTGAAGGCAGTTTCTCAACATTTTCAGATTTATTCTTTTCTGAAATATTACCCAGCTTCTTAGCCTCACCTACCATTAAAAAACAGAACAAGATAAAACCAACCAACCAACCAACCAACCATCCAAACAACCAAACAAAAAATGATCTGTCAGAAATTTCCTTCTCCAATTTGAAATTTACCTATCCTTTGCTTACCAACCAAGAACCTCAAATTCCCAAAGATGTGCTTATAAAATGCCACACACCATACAAATATCATTCAGTTTTATATCTGGTTTTCTATATACTATATTTTCTAAAAGTATACGAGAAATATTCATGTTTTTAGATGAAAGCCAAATTTGTCATCTCTAAGCCATATTCTTTGGATATCATGGTTATTTTTATGTAACTCTTAAATATATATGCAGCAACATCTTATAAAGTCTGATCTTTGGTTATATGGAATGCACTGATACTATTTTCCCTCAGCTCTTGACACCCTGGGAGTTGCAATATGCCAAAGCAAATAAAGCACTGAAAGCAAATGAAAGTTACACTACAGTTTGCATTTTCTATGTATCCTTATAAACCTCTAACAGGAATTCCAGTGAAGACAATGCTCTCTGATCATTCAGAACCAACCGGGATGATTCATGAATGATAAGGATGACCAATATTCTGCCACAAATGTCACAGCTTGAAGTCTATAGCAATATTAGTGATATGAACATGCGCATGATTAAGCAGAGGCATATTGACAAATACGGGATAAGTCAACTTTTCTTCATGGATTTCTTGTTATGAAAGTCTTTTATGTTACCTGAATCAAATAAAATAGTCCAAACAGAAACAGGTTGTTTGCTTAATGATCTGTGAAACTAGGAACAATGATTGCACTTTTAATTTCTAGCACGAAGGCTCTCCAATGTTTAATAAAATCATCACATTGCTGAAATTTCTCCTCATGCCTCTGAACCCTGCTATGGCCCCGAGATTAAATTTCAATAATGCAATCAATAGTGTGATGAGGAGACAGTGGTTTTCTTTTCAGGGATACATTTCTCAGACAAACACAGGGCGCTGCTTTCTCAGGCAGCAAAGAAAAAGCATTGTAACCACTGGCAATCTCTTCTGTTTCCCCTCAGTCCTGCTAAAACATTCTTCTACCCTAGAATACAATACTCTCCACATTTGTCAATAATCCATTCCCATCTGGAAAAAAATGTCCAAATATCAACCTCCATCACATTCCATATGCATACTTTGTTCATAAATTCTGTTCATGCTCTCTGAATATTGTGTAAATATCCACAAAACACAAAGTCACAGAAATGAGATAATAATGAACTAAACATTATTTTAAAAATATTATTAGCTAATACCTCAAGGCATATTTTCTATTTGGAGTTTGTTATGACAGTAGATGATAAATTCATCTTCCAAATAATTTTTCTTGATTTTCAAACTCATTGTAGAAGAAATATTGGAAGAGCTAGAAAAATCTTCATTGTTTTAACTCATAGTATAAATGTTGACTCTATGAGTGGAAGAGTCATCTGATTTAGTGCTACTTTTATTGTTGGATGATGCTATTTTGGACAATAATATTTGTTAAGGGAAAAACTGAGCTATTTGTCTACTTTGAGAGTGTTTAGTTAAAACTTGACAACATAATCTCCAAACTGACCAGTGACCATACATATTCTAAAGCATATCACAATCTGTCCAAAATAAACCAGTGATTTAAAGGTGATACCGTTGACACTTTTCATTCATTTAACTATTAGGATTTTTCTAAGGACAACTATATTCTTCATAACATATGTTCTCTAAAGCAGGTTGAGAACCATTTTAGTTTATTCATTAAGCCTTGGTAAATGCATCTCATCAGAACTATTAATGTGGAAAGCAAACATATATATACTGCAGCATGCTCTTTCAAACTCAGCGAATCATCTTATACAGCACTGTTGTGTAAGAAAGTTGAAATTTTCTATCCTGACAAACATGAAGTTTGCTCTCACATCTCTTCTCCCCTAGTTTTATAATATTTTGGAGTCATTTAATACAGTCTGAAGAGACCAGATAGACCATTAGCTCAAGCTTCTCTTCTAAGCAACAAACTCTATCTGTCTGTCTGTCTGCCTGCCTGCCTGCGTGTTTATCTGTCTGTCTGTCTAATCTATCTGTCTGTCTGTCTGTCTGTCTGTCTATCATCTATCTATCTATCTATC
>LOJH01028701.1:1799-17661 GCA_001685095.1 Ellobius talpinus | reverse complement strand
GGTGGCCTTATTGTTAGAAGCCCATGTCTTTACCAGCTCCCTAACAAATGCTGAATGCAAGCCATAAGATACTACTGCTTGCTTAATTTTTTTTTTAGATTATTCATACATATAGGTATCCATCTACCTTCTTTGGATCCTTTTGGACATTTAAAACATTTTGGACATTACAAGATAGGAAGCTAAAACCCTGGGTAAGTCATCTCTGACTCTGACAGGTACTGGCAATGTTAAATACTGTCCTTGTACTTTCTTTCCCTGCTCATCAGCTTCGATAATTTCCTCAATCATTTCAAATATTTTTACTACTGTCTTTTGTAAAGCCTGAATCTCTTGGCCTGTATATATTTCTAGTGATTTCAATGAGGCACCTAGCCTCTGTTCCTCATTCTGTACATGTGAAGTTTTCCCTTTAAAGATAACATCTCATCCTTGGACATTATTTGGATAGCGTGCAGGTTGACTTCCTGGATAGATACTCTATCTGCTAACTTATCATAACTTTTTAACAGATTTTTATTGTCAAATTCAACATTGTGAATTCTTTCATATAATATCTCAGTACCCTTTGACATGTATTGAATTTTGTCTGTCAAATTGATGTTATCCTTTTCAATAGTATTAATTTTTTAGCTAAATTTTGATTTTTTATGGTATTAATCTTATCAGATAGCTGTTCATTATAAGTCTGTAAAGACTGCATAATTTCTAAAAGTGCCTCTTTCTTGGCTCTGTTATCTAACCATTTTCTTAAGGATATAATTTGAAAAAGAAAACTAAGTCCCAATATCCAATAAATGGATGTGTCAGAAGGAAACATATAAGTCTTGCAGAATACCATCCATAGTATAAGCAAAAAGGTTATCAAATTTCTGGATGGTAGTATTGTCTGCAGTTATATAACTTTCAAGTTTACTGATATATTATTAATAAAATAATTACCTTTGTTATGAGATTTCAGTAAATTGTTGTATTGTAATAATCTTTATTGTCATTAAGTGTTGTGGTTGCAGCCATGTGGTAGTAAGATGCAATTGGCCGTGGCACGTACAGTCCTGTACCGCTTTGTTTCCACACTGGTTAAATACTGACAAATGTGCTTTGCTCTTTGCTTAAGAGCAATTAAATCAGTTCCGTACCTGGAGAGAGTTTTTGTTGTTGTTGTTGTTGTTGGTTGGTTGGTTGGTTGTTTGGATCAAGGAGCCCAGAGCTCGTGAGCAGGGAACACAAACTGTGCAAATACCATGCAAGTAAACATGTGACATGGAAAACGGCGGGGGGGGGAAGCATGTGTGAGCCTGTGAAATTTCCAAGTCATAGCACGCTTAGCTCTACTGTGGTGGGGTTTTTGCAAAAAAACACTTAGTAGGTGAAATCAAGCCAGGCGGGCAGGGGTGGGAGACTTTCTGTGCTGTGGACCTTTTGTGCCCTTTAGGCCTGTCCATCCTATAGGCGTGGAGTTGGGATGCACATAGGCGCAAGATGAAAATGCTCACTAAAGAGACATCCCACACTAGCTCAGAACTGAGTATAATAAAGGGTTATTTATTCAGGGATAGACTCACAGATCACAGTGCTCTGCACAAAAGGGGAACAGGAACCTAATCCAGCAGCCAGAAGAGAGAGCAAGCTTCTGGATAAGAGGCCAGTGGGCTGGTATCTTAAAGGCTGCTGGCTGAAGGAGTTTCTACAGGGGTTAAGGAAACACAAGACCCCAGACTTGGAATGTAAACATCAGACTGTCAATTGTATAACCAGGAAATAAGAGGGTAGCTATGTCTCACAATGGCAGCTGGCCACTGACCACCACATTCTTCACACATCAACATTTCTTCAGTATAGAAATGGAAACCAAGAATGATCTCAGAATTTCCTTGAAGTCATCAGAGAACAGAACCCCAGATGGGACATAGGATCTCAGAGGGATGACAATATTGGTCTTTTTCATCAAACATTAGGTATGTTCCAAATTGCCTATCAAAAATGGGTGCTGAGAGCATACATTCAAAAGAAGACACAACCTCCTAATGAGGCCTCAAGGTTTCCAATACATTGTTTCCATCCAGTGGTCATACAGATTGCCCTGGTTAAACTAAATGGATCACAAGCTTAAGCCAAAGTCATAAATCTGGGAAAGAAAATGGCAAGAAATGGGGATGAAAAGGTTTGGTAGGGATAGGAGAGAGATAAGGGAGGGTGGTAAGGGAGAGAGTAGTCACTATAAATTATATACAATGTATGAATCTGTCAAATAGGACACATATTGCCCAGCAACATTAGAGATATATAAATCGGGTTTTAACCAAAGGAGTATTATGTTCAAACAAAAGGCTAAAGCCTTTTGTTCCAAGAGAGCCAAAAGAATAAGAATTATATATACGAATGAATGTAAGAAGCTCTTTCTTGGCTGATATTTTCTTATAGAACTGACAAGAACTAGCCTGGACAAATGAAGCTGTAATGTGATGCTATACTCTGCAACACATAATGAGCCTGACTTACTCAGACTCATTGACCAAGAAGCTCGGAAGGATGCCAGATGTAAAAACTGAGACTAAGACAAGACTACAATTAGTCCAATTAGTCAAAGCTACTAAGCCACTTGGGCCTTATAATTTAGAAGATCCAGTAATGTTCATGTGTCTGTGTCAGATAATGACACTGATAATATATCTGGTGAACAGTAGTGATCTAGATGTCACCCTCCCAGGAAAGCCATGCCCTCCTCTTAAATAACTATTCTCCTTTGAGACAACCCCTGATGTACGGATGAGCCCTAAATGAGGCTGAATGAATGGCCGTGGGAATTGGAAATACCATTCATTCACAGCCTTTGTCTTATCTAAAAGTACACAGACAATCTTGGACATACACAGCTGCACACCACAATGAAATCAAAACGGTCCCCAAATGGCCAATTGGATGGCAGGCGATTCTGGTTTCCCTTAGAACTATTTCCATTTTACAGTTGGTGTAACTGAAACCACAAATGATAAAGTATTTTTTAAATGCACCATTCAAGATCAAGATGCCTTCTGTGTAAGCCAACAGGCATATTAAATCAAAATATCAGAAGAATCGTCATCCTTTCATCTTTCAAGTCTTTGATGATGGGGCTAACTAACATCTACAGTCATCCAGATGTGTGGCATTGCTATGATTTACTATTGGTAGAAAATAATTTCCAGGGCCTTCTGCTTAGATTTCCAATCCTAAAAGGCCTCAGGATACATTCCAGGAAACAAAGATGGGATAGCCCCAGTGACTAGCTGGTCTATTCCAATCACGAGTTCAGAAACTTTGAAACCAACCCTGAAACAAATTTAAAGACTTTCCAAAAACGCTATGATATGGATCTAGATTGAAATTCCATTTATTACCCAACTTCCTTAAGCCCCAGCTCTGGTGGAGCAAATATGCTTTTTGAGGTACCCAAGGATAAGCATTAATTCCATTTTCTTACTACAGTTCCTAAAGATATTGTCATTTCTCCTCCAACTTGGTGTTGTGCAGATACACAGATTCACATCCCCTGGAGAAGTCTTAAGAGTGGTATTTACGTTGAAGAACTGTGTTAAATGTCATGGGGCTAAGGAAATGACTCATTTATGCTTGCTACATGAGCCAAAGGGCCTGAGTTCAAATCCTAGTACTCACATAAAAAGACAGGTGTGGTAGAATATGCATACAATCCTAGCTTTGTGAAAGCAGACAACGGCAGCTCCCCAAGACTCACTGGACAGACAGCCCTGCCTAATTGGCAAGCCCCAAGTCCCAGTGAAAAACCTCATCTCAGAACCATAAGGTGGACTGCTCCTGATAAGTAACACCCAAAGTTGGCATCTGCCACCCCCCCACACACACACTTGTACATGCATGCACCTGTACATACATGAACATCTTTAAGGGTCTCTGTAACTACCACAGAGGGAGGCAAGAAGGTAATTTAGTTCAACACAACTCAGTAGCTGGTGTTGGTTCAAACTTCAAGAGTCTGATCCCTAGTAGTTTGTTTTAGGCTTATTTAAGAACAATTTGGAAAAAAAATTCTGGTGCACATGCATAATAAAATTTAAGATGTAATGACATTGAAACTCTTTATAAAATACATGGGACATCTTCCATAAAGATGGGTCTGTAGATTGACAAGCTCATGGTAAGAGTTTGGGGGAGGATCCAGTGTGGTCTCAACCACATAAATAGTGCAAAGGTCACCAGGCTACTAACCACATATCCTCTCAACCTCCTGGTCAGAAAACAGGTTATGCATCTTTCCCTTTGAAGAGACAGCCTTGTATGCCTAACAATCCTTGTTCTCCTCCTGCTTATCTGAAGGCACAAGAACCTCCATGCCTCCCAAAAACATGTGCTTGTGCACACACACACACACACACAGAGACACACACGTCAGTATCATAGACTCAATCTCTCCTCAAGAGGTATCAAGTCTCAGATGAACTTGTGTCTGAGATAACAGTGAAAGTTCATCATTTTCAGCGAGGCTGACAGGTTGACAGTGCCACTGCCCTTTGCTTAGCTCCCAGTGTTACTAATTATATTTCTAGTTCACTTGGCTGCATATCTAGCAGTCCTAACGGCACTGATCAAACAGGCAAACTGGGCACAGCATTCTGATTCTCACTCCATCCTTGTTAACCATTTCAGGGATCCAGGTCATGGCATCCCAGGAACTTAAATGCTGCCACGTGATTTATCCACTCTCAAAGCACATAGTTATGATGATATCTCACACTTTCATCTGTAACTGGCAGTAGACACACACTATGGATCTTTGGATGGTGGCCATAGTTCCCTCATCAGTACATCTCTTAATATTCCGTCTTCCTAGAGGAATAATGAGAGTCTTGCCTGGAAAAAAATCCATCCCAATTTTTTTCTATTCATCTTTGGATTTCTTCTTATTCTTGATTAACTGACGTTATGGGACATTGACCTCTTTGAATTGGTATTTAATATCTATCAGGTCCAAGTTTCAGCTAGCTAAGCAAACTGATAGTAATTGAGCTGGCTTCTCAGACAATACCCATTGTGAGAGCTCTGGCATCTGTCCCACATCAATCTAATATCATGTGATGACATTCTTGATAGCAAATACTGTGTCAGTCAGGGTTTAGTAGGAAAAAGTAAGCTCCCTTAGTTTAAAGATAAATAGCTTAAGATAGTAGTGCTGTTTTGCAACATTAAGAGGACCAGAGTGAAGAGTACAGTACTGAGAGAAGCCATCTCTGCCTGGATGAGTCTCTAGGGCTATATAGCAAAGTGCAAAAGCAGAGACCTTTTCCCATAGTCCTGAAGGGCTAGAGGTCTGTTAGCAGGACAGGCTTTGCCTGAGACCTCTCCCCTTTGACTGGTAACCAGTCATTGTATCAGTCTAACTCTATAGGAAAAAAATAGAAACAATATGATGAAGAGATGGATAGATGATTGATTGGCTGGTTGATTGGTTAGTATTATAATGTTGCCTCAGGAGGTTATACAAGATGAGAAGACCTAAAATGTACAGCCAGTAAGCTAGAGACCCAAGAATACTAAGAGAATATCTCTAGTCATGTTCAAAGACTTGAGAATCATGAAGCTGAACTGTGTATACTATTCCAGCCTGAGTCTGTGTACAAAGGCAGACAACACATATCCCAGGTAAAATACAGGCAGAGAGTGAATTCTCCTTGAACCCCATGCTTTGCTCTGTTCAGTAGATGGGATGAGACCCACCCACGTGCAGAATGGCAATGAGCTTTCCTTATTCAGATGGCTTGACTGCTAACCTCACCCACAGACACACCCAGAATAAGGTTTAATCAGCTATCTGAGGACCCCATAAATGAGTCAAGCCAACACATAAATTCTCTCCCTGTGTCTTCACAGACTTCTCTCTAGATGATTGTGTCCAAATTTTCTTCTAAAGACAGCCGTTACATTAAGCTAGGGCCCAATCTAATGACCTCACTCTAATGCAGTTCTCCCTCTAAGACTCCAAAGTCTCCAAACACAGTCCCGTTCTGACGTGCCAAGGGTTATCACTTGAGTGTGTGAATTTGGGGTACTGGATTCAGGCTGTAATCCATGTGGTAGTTTTCTCTCTGCTGTGATAAAACGCCCTGACAGAAAACAACTTAGGACAAGAAAGGGATTATTTCATCTCATACTTCCAGGTCACAGCCTATCATTGAGAAAGTCAGGACAGAGACTCCAGGCAGGAACCTGAAGGAAAGGCAGCTTTCTGTTTTATGCAGAATCACCTCCTAACAGGATACTTATAGCCAAGGAGGTATAGCAGAAACCATAGAGAAATGCAGCTTGCTGGTTCACCTTCAGGCTCATGCATAGCTTTCTTATATAGTCCAAGACATCTGCCCAGGAAAAGAGACTGTCCTCAGTGGACTGGGCACCCCCACATCAGTTAACAATTAAAACAATACCCACAGACTTGTCCACAGGCCAGTCTGACCTAGGCAGTTCCTCAACAGAGACTTTTGTCTCAGATGGCTCTAAGCTGTGTCCAGTTCACAATTAAAGCTAGCTAGGACAGCCCATGAGGAAGCCCACCCACAGGGATAAGGTTTCACAACCAACCTACTCCTACCTGTGGTAGTCTTTGTGCCATCTCCTCAAGAGCCACACTGCCAGTAAAGGCTACTAGAATCCACACTCATCTCTACCCAGCTCCTCTCTTCCCTGCTGCCATGCTCCATCTATAGAAGTCTACGATGTACCCAGAGATAATGGTTCTATGTCACTGCTAAGGTCATCACCGCCTGTGGGATGCTGGAACCAAGAGTGCTCTGCTGGAGATGGCATCGCCCTCCAGAGACAGAATAGCCTCTCTCTTTCTCCTAACTCAATCCAGCATGAGCACCTCTGTTAGTACAGTCCAGCTATTTCTCTACAGATAGCAGTACTGGCTTCCAGGCCCTGCAACATAGAAAAGAGCATGGATGTCATCCATATATGAGAGAACAACAATTAATGCATTTGAGCAGATGCTTAGAGAAAGATAGGGGCAACCTGTGCAGCTATCGTAAAGCAAGTACTATCTGAGTAGGAGAGCAGATGCAAGATCCAGGCTGACT
This sequence comes from Ellobius talpinus, assembly GCA_001685095.1. Classification (NCBI taxonomy): domain Eukaryota; kingdom Metazoa; phylum Chordata; class Mammalia; order Rodentia; family Cricetidae; genus Ellobius; species Ellobius talpinus. The sequence continues at coordinate 10,570 of LOJH01028701.1, read as the reverse complement.
CCTGTCTTAGTTAGGGTTACTAATGCTATGATGAAATACCATGACCAAAATCGAGTTGGGAAGGAAACAGTTAATTTGGTTTACACTTCCACACTGTAGTCCTTCGCTGGAGGAAGCCAGGATAGGAACTCAAGCAGGACTGAAACCCGGAGGCAGGAGCTGAGGCAGAGGCCATGGAGGGGTGCTGTTTACTGGCTTGCTCCACATGGCTTACTCAGCCTGCTTTCTCATAGAACTCAGGACCACCAGCCCAGGGATGGCACCACCCACAGTGGTCTGGATCATGCTCCATCCATTACTAATTAAGAAAATGCCCTACAGCCCAATCTTATGTGGGCATTTTCTTAATTAAGGTTGCTTCTTCTCAGATGACTTTAGTTTGTGTCAAGTTGACACAAAGTTGATAAAATTATCCAGCACAGTTGACCCCTTGTTAATCTGAATCACAAGCACATCACCATTAAACCACAACTTTCCTTTCTCATTTATCCCCATGATCCCACACTAAAACATAAAAACATTAAAAGTCCCACAGTCTTTACAAAATCAAACACAATAAAGTTCCATCCATTTAGAACATCTAGTCTCCTTAAAAATCCAAAATCTTTCTTAAAAGTTCAAAATCTCTCAATTGTGGGCTCATGTAAAAAATCAAAATTAAGTTAAATATTTTCTTACACAAGAAGGGAAAACAAGGGCACAGTCACAATTAAATCAAAGCAAAAACAAATTCCCAACAGTGTAAATAATGCAGTGTCTACTGTCTGGGATTCACTCTTGACCTTCTGGGCTTTTTCAAAGGGCTTGGGTCACTCCTCTGGCTCTGCTCTCTGGCTCCACACAAAGACACACTGGGCTCTGGCTGACGCTGCTCCACTGCTGCTGGTATTCTTAATGGTCAGTCCATGACACACACTGGCATCTCCAAAATGCTGGGGTCTTCTGCCGCAACTGGGTTACACTTTCACCCACAGCCTCTCATAGGCTCTTTTCAGGGACTCCAACCCTGCCACACAGCGCCAAGCCTCAGTTCAGCTGCTCTCCATGACCCCTTCACAAATTCATAATGGACAGCATATGGGTGGCTCTTACACTACCAAGTTCAGCTGCCAGATGAACAACCTTGGCCACCTCTAAAACATGGCTTCTGTGAACTGACTCTCAGGAAACACTTTCCAGAATATTTCACCTCAATTTCTCAGCGCCAGCTGACCAGCATCAAGGATCCCAGCAAAGCAGAGAGTTCCCTCTAGTGGTTCTAGTATCTGGTCCATCACAGCTGATTTTTCAGTCCCAGCTAACCGGAGCCACAAAATTTTAATTCAAAATAACAAATAGCGCCGACAGTCTTGAAACTTCCCCCTGAAACTTCACAACCCAGGCCTCCATCTTCTGCATTGCCTTCGGCATTTTCAAGCTCCTGCAGAACAAACAGCTCACCAAGTAGTGAACAATCAATGACTTCCAAAGTCCTTCCACAGTCCTTCCCAGAACGACATGGTCAGGTCTCTCACAGTAACACTCTACTATCCTGGCACCAACTTCTGTCTTAGGGTTTCTATTGCTAAGACAAAATACCATGCCCAAAAGCAAGGGAGGAAAGGGTTGATTTGGCTTACACTTACACATCATAGTCCATCATTGAAGGAACTCAGGACAGGAACAAAGCATGGTTGGAGCCTAGAAGCAGGAGCTGATGCAGTGGTCATTGAGGGTGCTGCTTACTGGCTTGTTCCCCATGACTTGCTCAACCTGCTTTCTTCTAGAACCCAGGACCACATAGGGATGGTACCACCCACAATGGACCGGGTCCTTCCCCCATCAATCACTAAATAAGAAAATGTCCTACCAGGCCTATAGCCTAATCTTACGCAGGCATTTTCTTAATTGAGGTTGTCTCCTCTCAGATGACTTTAGCTTGTGTCAAGTTGATATAAAACTAGCCAGAGCAACTCCTTGGAGGAATCCAAGAGAACAGCATTCCTGAAATTAGATGGGCAAAGTACAGTGGTACAATAGGAAAATAGAGAGATAGCTGGGGGACCAGACCACAGGTCTAATATGAATGACAAGTAAACCAGAACACTTTGAGAGTGAAGGAGGTAATGCTGCTAATAACTATAAAAGGAAAATAAACATAAAATTAAATATCTTAGACTAACCAAAATATAACCTCCATTTAAAAACCAATGCAATGAAGAATTTTTCTGTTTTGTTTTGCTTTGCTTTGTTTTTCCTCATTCAGTGACAATGGAATTCACTAGTGAGTTTATATAGTCCAATAGCTACATGATCTCACTTACATGAGTGAGGAACACTCTGGCTTTTGTGCTGAGAATGGGAGCTAGTCAATATTGAAGCAGTGACAGACTCCTGTAATCACCCAAGTGTGGGCTTTTGGTGGTTAAAATCAAAGCAACCACTGGGAAAGAGATTAATTGATAAATTGGATGTGAGGCACAATAGGATAGGAATTGAGATGGCTCTAAAACAGCTCAGGCAATTGTTATCAAAAAGTTAGAGCAGCCTTTGTCTTAGTTAGGTTTCTATTACTGTGATAAATACTGGCCAAAAGTGACACGGGGAGGAAAGGGTTTAATTTGAATTGCACTTCCATGTAACAGTCCATCGCTGCTAGAGTCCAACTCCAAATGAGGGCAGGCTCTAAGGATGGGTGGGTGCAAGAGCAGCAACAGAGGAATCAGACATGGGACACTTCTGAGCTTCATCTTACAAGAGATGGACAGAAAGGAAGCAAATCTCAGCATGGCTTTTCCTACTCTGATGACCTTTACCTCTCACAAGTCAGAATGCCTGGAGCCAGTCCTGGCGGTGAACAGATCCCAGTAGAGGATGTAAGGAGCAGTCGAGGGAGGGAGTAAGTCAGGCCATGATGGTCGATAGAATCTTGCAGCCTGACTGACTAGTAGCTAGAGTACTTCTTTTTCTATACAGAATTTAGTAAGCATGGATACATTCATGTTATTTCAAAACATAGATCATCTCATTTTTGTTTTTTGGGCATGTGTTTCACTTTCTCTTACACATCTTTTAGTCATCATTGATAAACCGTGGCAGAACATGGTTATCTTTTACAATCATTTTCCCTCAAGTTTAATCATCATTGATAAACAGCTATCTTTTATAACCACTTTTACTCATCAACCCCATAACCCATTTTTCTAAGACTCTAGAGACATATGACAGCCTGTTTCAGGCTGGTAGCTTTTTCAACTACAAGGACACTAGACCAAAATGAAAGCGCCAAGCCAACCTGGGCGTACTGCCATGTCCCAAGCAGTGTATTATTAACTCTAAATGGTTAGAGTGCCCAAGAAAAATCCTCAGGTCAAAGCTGCTGCAGTTATTATTCAAATTCTGGCATAACACAATGTTTACATTTTATATGTTTATAAAATTTGTTTATGTGTCTAATCCTGGCATTCTGTTGTTCCTTGGTCATATGACACCACAATGGCTCTACATGTTCTAACTTTTCTAAGAAGGGGAGGTCCTGCCTGATATCTCATTCTTTTATCATCTCTCCACTCCATGCTTTGCTCATCAATATAGGTCTCTGTGTAGGGATGAGGTAACTTTAGCTAATCTAACTTTGTTGCTGTATATGCCATGTAATTGCCTGGGTGTACAGTGGAAAAAGGCTTGTGGCCGACTCCTCTAGCCCACTGAGTCTTGTTGACCTTTTTTAGTTTAGTTTGTTTTGATTATCTTGTTCCTGAGTGAGTACAGAGACAGATGGTTCAAGAATGTCTCACAGCGTCATAAAGAAACCTCTATAGCTTCTTTATGTGCGTCACAACCTCCAAGGCATAAGGAAGACCTTCAAGTAAATAAGGATAACTCCCTAAAAGGAAGAGGGGTAATATGTTCAGGACTGCCGTGGGGAAGCTTAGAAGCAACATTTTTAGAAGACAGTATAAATGATTCATAAGAGATTTTCCACCAATCCAATATCCCCAAATTGTACAAATATTAAAAGTCCCCCAAATATGCAACAGGTAGAAATGAAAACCAAAGGTGGTACGGCAACCGTCACATGGTTCAACTTTGCTGGATCTTTGTCAAACTTGTACTGGCCTTCTGAGTTTTGCCATTCCTGTCCAATAATGGCTGTGCCACATCACTGAGGGAAGTCAGGCAGGAACTCAAACAGGGAAGGAACCTGGAGGCAAAAACTGAAGCAAAAGCCATGGAGGGGTACTACTTACTGACTTGCTCCTCGTGGCTTGCTAAATCTGCTCTCTTATGGAACCCAGGACCAACTTCCCAGGGATGGCACCACCCACAACAGGCTGGGCCCTCCCCCATCATTCACTAATCAAGAAAATGCCCTACAGAGTTACCTACAGGCCAATCTTTAGAAGACATTGAAGAAGAATCCCTCTTTCTAGATAGGTCTAGGTTTGCATCCTCTTCTTGTCTTGTTTTATTCAGTCCTTCAATCATTTTACTGAATTCCATGGATTTGGATATGATGTGTGCCTGTCTTACCTCTGGCCCCAATATACAAATCATGTCTAGTATCCCAGACTTGAATACCTGCTGTTTGCCACAATTTTTTTTCACTTGAAGAGTTAAATATAGCAAGGTCATTCAATCCTAAGTGAACATATTGCCCTCTCCCTTTCAAACATTTTTCTCCTTTGGACATCCCTCTTACCAGCTGGCAGATAGTTATCCAATCATTTCTGGGCGATGAGGGCAGCATTACCTTGACAGGATTCTTAATTTCTTACTTTCTCTCATACATTATATCCAAATCATCAGTAACATTAACTTTATCTTAAAATGAGACATAAACTCAACCATTTCTCATTCTTTCCAAAACCATCACCCAACTCTTATCCCCACCCTACCTCTTTTGAATCACAAGCCCCACTCCTAACTTTTCCTTGGTTCTTCATTTGATCCCTAATTACCTACCTTCACAATGCAAAAATAATCATCCTATCAAGGCATTAATCAGATCTTGTCTAGCATTTGCCTGCCCTCCTTCTTCTCTTGAGAATATATATTCTTACTCAGCCTTTATATCAGGCTCAACTAAGAAACCAGAAAATCCTTGCAAACTTCCCCAAACCATCAAAAATCAAACCCTTTCCTGACTGAGACATCTCCCCGGCCCTTTAAACAGATACTTCTTCACTACTCACTCTCACTTCAGCTCCAGGAACCTCCTAACTCCCTCACACAGATGTCTCCAGATTCCAAAAGTGAACAAATGGGTCAAATGCCTTTAAATTGATTTCTCCTTTCTTCCCCTTATTCTTCAGCTAACACAGAAGAAAGAACATAAGCTTTGGAGTTGGACAGACTTTTTTATATGGGTACCGGAAATGAAAATCAAACTTGGAATAGCATCCTACCCAGTCACCTGTCTCACAGTCCCAACATTCCATCATTAATATGGGCACAAATCTACTTAGGGTTTTATGACACCTAATGCAGCTCCTAGTTATTCTCTGGTCTCCATAGACACTGCTTTGTTCCTTCTCTGCTCCATCCACAGTTTCTCTTTAGTCTCCCCATTTCTTCTTTTCTTAGTGTCTCTTTCTTCTGGGTCAACTTTGTACACAGTCAACCAATGGAAGTCTTGGCCAAATATAGTGGAAAATGAAGCAGTGGCAGGCTCTTGGACATTCTCAAACCCCATTTCGGATGTTGTAAACAAAGGCCCTTAGGTTACAACAGCAAGTGTGCCATTGATGCTGATTTGATTCCTTGGCTTCACTTAAGTAGGGAAGACCCGGTTTTTACTTCCCTACCTTTCCAGTCTGAATTCATGTGTAAATGACCAATTTCTTCTGTGACCAAGAGTAATGAGATCTCTGAAATATAGAGGACCTGAGAGGAAAATTCAGTGTAGAACTGGTTTCATTTGATTGAATATTTAGATCCCACTGCTTGCAGAGAAGCCATTTTTGTTGAAATAGAGAGTATGTGGCTCACGCCACAGCTTTGTTTATGTAGCGAAGCTTAGTTTAGTAAGAAAATGCTATACAAGAAAATGCTACACAAAGGAAGGAAACTCTTACACTATGCTTCCCCATTTTATGAGAGAATATGGGGGTGCAGACAGAAAACTTTTGTGAGGGAATAAAGACCTCTAACATATCAGGTTCCTAGAAATCTCTATATGTGGAAAAAATAGGATCAAATATAAAAAACAGCAAATTACAGACTGAGCAAGTTGCAGGGATGATTTGTGGGGTGTTTCTATCAGAACTGGGTCCTGACTATAACCACAAAATTTTATGAGGGAAATGGAGCAATTTAAACAGCCTTCTGCCATTTGCTAGCGTTAGATTTGATGATCGTGTCTCACACATTCTGTGTTCCTAATGTACGAACATAATACACTGTTGTCTGGGGTTTTCAAAAACATGATTTTCTGTTTTGTTCATAAGGAAATGGTTGTTTGGGCTCTGGTTATGTGACTTTTGCTTTCTGTTTCATGGGGCTGAGGATACCCAGTCATAAATCAGTGCTTCCAAAACCAGGCAGCCTCTCTTACCTGGAGGCGCAGCTCAAGGGAAAAGGAGTTTTTTCTTCCATTGGAAAAGTTCACGCTGTAGAAAAGTCGACACACCAAAACCAGTGAAAAGATGACTCAGTGAGTAAGACTGGCCCTTGCTGTCAAACCTGAGGACCTGGGTTGATTTCTAGGATCCATGCAGTTGAAGAAGAGAACCGACTCCCACATGCCATGGTATTGCCTTCACCAACAAATAAATAAATAAATAAATAAATAAATAAATATTTAAAAGCTCAAAACAACTAGTGACCTGGGGAGTTGTATTTGGCAACAACAATGCTAAAATAGGTGAGTTAGAGCAAGAGAACAGAAATCACTATGCAAACTTGGATGACTCCATCATTGAATTCAAGCGGACGTTTTCCATAGTCCTGTCTTAGTTACAGTTACTATTGCTATAAAGAAACACCATGGCCAAAAGCAAGCTGGGGAGGAAAGGGTTGATTTGGTTTACATTTCCACATTGTCATCTATCATGAAGGAAGTCAGGACAGGAACTCAAGCAGGACTGGATCCTAGAGGCAGATACTGATGCAGAGGCCATGGAGCGATGCTGTTTACTGACTTGCTCCCCAAGGCTTGCTCAGCCTGCTATCTTACAGAACCCAGGACCACCAGCCCTGGGATGGTACCACCCACTGTGGACTGGGCCCTCCCTTATCATCACTAATTAAGAAAAATCACTACAGTCTGAGCTTATGGAAGTGTTTTCTCAATTGAGGTTCCCTCATTTTGAATGATTCTGGCTTGTATCAAGTTGACATAAAACTAGCCTTAGGTCTTAGGCCAAATAGGTTTTAAGTTCTCCTTCTAAGCATTGTGTAAAAGCAGAAACTGTTCAGCTGTTCAGTGCCTTTGTTTATGTATCAGTAATTAACAACAGTAGGGAACTGAAAGCAGTGGCCACAGGTTACAAAAGGCTCTGGCTTTCTTTTACAGGAACATGATTTCCCTTTTTTTCAAAGCTTAACTTGCAAGGCAGATCTGTGCAAGGCTGCAAACCAGCACCTGGGAGATGCAAGCAGAGGAGGGCAAGGAGTTGTCTCTGAAGCTCAAGAGATGGATCAGCAGTTAAGGGCACTTCCTGCTCTTCCAGAGGACCTAAGTTCAATTCCCAGCACCCACAACAGGTGGCTCACAACTGCCTATAGCTCCAGCTCTAGGGAGGATCAAATTCCCTCTAGTGGCCTCCACAGACATATGCATTTATGTGGGCAATACCTACATGGAGACACACAATACACACATACATACATACATACATACATAAATAAATAAATAAATAAATACATTTAAATAAAGAGACCCTATCTCAAAATAAACCTGTCTTTATGCAAAGCCTATATTACTTGTACTATTGCAATAAGTATCTATACCTTACATTACTATTAATCAACATTAAAAAAATCTATCATATCTCCAGATGATTTCAAGAATACTTATTGTAGTCTATGTAGATAACAATAAATAAATAAACAAATAAATAAATAAATAAATACCACTCATTTGTTCCTGGCCACCCAGACCCAAAATAATCACACAAAAACTGTATTAATTAAAACACTGCTTGGTCAATCATTTAAGCATATTGCTAGCTAGCTCTTATATCTTAAATTAATCCATCTCTATTAATCTGTGCATCACCACGAGGTCATGGCCTATTGGCAAGGTTCCAGCAGGCTCCCACAGGCATCTTTCTCCTTTGGCGACTACATGGCATCCCCCTGACTTTACCTACTCTCTCCTCCTCTATCTGCTTGGAATTCTGCCTTGCCCTATTCTGTGCTGCAATACGCCCAAAGCAGATTCTTTATTAACCAACGGTATTCACAGCACACAGAGGGGAATCCCACATCACCTCTCCTTTTCTGTCTTAATAAAAAGGAAGGTTTTAACTTTAACATAGTAAAATTACAGGTATCAAGCAAGAATTACAGTTGCAATATTAATATCTTTTATTATAACTAAGGAAAACTATAATTATAACTATCTCTTCTCCATCAAAGACTCCAGAAGGATATAATATTACCTAAGCTAACTGGAAGTACATTGTAAGCAACTTCCAAAACTCTAGAATTGACAAAGACATCTTGCTGTCTGGACAGTAACCCAAAGTTCTTTTGCAACATTGGGGCATCTAATCTTCAGCCTATAGGTTCACAGTATCTGGCAGACTTTTCCATGAAGCAGGAAATTTCAAAGACAGTTCTGCCTA
>LOJH01028698.1:6917-17662 GCA_001685095.1 Ellobius talpinus | reverse complement strand
CTGAGAAGAAGGTATATTCTTTTATGTTTGGATGGAATGTTCTATAGATATCTGCTAAGTCCATTTGAGTAATAACATCTGTTAGGTTATTCTCTTCTGTTTCATCTGTATTTGGTTGTTCAAGTCTTGCTGTTGTAGGGCCACTAGTTTTTATTGGTGCCTTGTTGCTCTTTGTGATGTTGCATGTGTTCTTACCTTGTCTACTTACCTTTTACTCTCATTAGTGTAGTTGGAGCTGTCTGTGTCTCTGGTGATCAATCTTTCAGGTGCCAGCGGATCCAAGACTCAGATGATTACTCTCATGGTGCAGTCAGTGCAAAGGTTCCAGTCACCCTGTTGGTCACTCTGTGTTCCTAGAGTGTGTTCCTGGAGGTTGCTCGGCAGGCACTCCCAGGGGTCATTCAGGCCTGCTCCCACAGAAATTGCTTGCTTGAGGCTGTTTCTGCTGAGGTTGCTGCCTTGAGCCTCTTCCAGCTGAGGTCAGAGGTTGCTGGATCATGCCTGCTACCTCAGTGGTGGCTCCCTTGTACCAGCTCTTATGGGGAGAGGGGTCACCAGCTCAAGCCTGTTCCTGTGGAGTTTGTTGCCTTGGGCCTGCTCCAGCTAAGCTCAAGCCTGTTCCGACAGATGTCCCTGGCTTGAGCCTGCTCCCTTGGAGGTACCTGACTGGCACCTGGTCCTGCAGAGTTCTCTTACTCAGGCCTGCTCCCTAGGTGTTCACTCCCTTGTACCTGCTCCGGTGGAGTATGCTGCCTCGGGCCTGCTCTGTCAGAGGTTGCTGGTTCAGGCCTGTTTCTGTAGATGCCACTGGCCTGGGCCCGCTTTTGCAGAGGTCCCTGGCTTGGGCCTGGTCCCACAGAGGTCTCTGGTTCTGGCCTGCTCCCTCAGCAATAGCTCCCTTATACCTGCTCCTGTGGAGTTCTCTGCCTCATACCTGCTCCTGCAGAGGTCACTGGCTCAGGCCTGTTTTGATAGATGTCCCTGGCCTGGGCCTGCTCCCATGGAGGTCCCCCACAGAGGTCTCTGGTTCCTACATCTTTTCTATTTACATAAAGCACACAGTTCATTTTGCCCTCTCCCCACATTTGGAAATAGTTCTTTGAATATATTCCTAGAATTGTTGTGAATTAAAATGGGATTCTATTTCTAAGAACCTTTACACATATTAATTCAGAATCTAAAGGTATTTTAAACTGCCATAGTTTTATGCCACAAGCCCCAATGCCATAATATTTTAATCCTTTTAAAGTCGGTATGCAATATTCTGGTCTGATTTGAATGTACACTGTTACTAACTGGTTAGTAACCACATTTCCTTAGTTACTTGTGAGGAAGGAAACACTGGTTTATGTCCTTCATCTGTTTATTTACACAAGGACTAAATGTTTCTCTAAAATCTGTATGGCCACTTTGTCACTACTATCTCATCTTTGTCCCATTGGTAGACATTTTGAACATATTCCTTATGTTTTCACTTCACTTGACTTATCTGTATGTGTTTTACTACTAACTAAAAGTGACCAAATAATCACTTTTAAGCTTATGAAATTCTCCCATTTATTTTTTATTGTGGTGTGTATGAGCACACGTGTGTGTGTGTGTGTGTGTGTGTGTGTGTGTGTGCATGCTTCAGCCAGCTTCCTAGGCTGGACCTCAAGAGAGCATCTCCCCTGAAGAACATTTCTCGAATTTCAGATGTTTGCCATTATATTTAGCTTTTTACATGAGACACGTGGATTGAAGTCAAGTCATCAGGCTTGCACTGCTATTGCCTTTACCTACTGAGTCATCTCTCTTGCATGGAAAATCTCTTCTTTAAAGAACGCATATTATTAACCAGATAACAAGGTACAGGCCTTTAATCCCAGCATTGGGAGGCAGGAGCAGGCAGATCTCTGTGAGCCTGGTCTACATAGTGAGTTCCAGGACAGCCAGAGCTATATAGAGAGAACTTCTTTCAAAACAAAACAAAAAGAGAAATAATGGTAGTAGAATAAACAATTTATATCATTTACTTGTACTTGTCAAGTTCAGTGACTATTTCTGTTTTTAACAGAGATTTCTTTGGAATTTGGGTCAAGCAGTTATCCCCAAGCAATCTGTTTTGTCCTTGTTATATCACAATATTTCCTTAATTAAATATTACTTATCATATCTTACATTCTATTTTGGAATTCTCTATGCTATCATATTCATTTATGTATCATTTTGTAGCAATGATGAAATATTTTAATTCTTTTACCTTGATAGTATGCCTTACTACAATTTGAGCATTCCATCTTTATTCTCTTTCAATGTTTTTTTCAATAGTTACCTTATGTAAGAACATAGGCCTTGGGGTTGGGGCTATAGGTCAATGGCTAACACCTAACTAGCATACCTGCTGTGGGTTTCTGAGTTCAGCCACCAGCACACATACAAAAATGTTCACCACAGATCCTATGGGCTCTAGGTTACCTGAGCTAATAAATTGACTTATTCATTGACTGACTGTAGGATCCTGAGAAACTTATACGATTTATTTTTGCCTCTTAGGTTTAGTAAGAGGTTCATAGAAAGTGATGTGTATACACGTCACTGAAGATAATGTTTGACATCCAGTAAGTAGCTGATGAATGCAAGCTCTTCTAACTCACAAGTGACAATCACATTTTCTCCATTCCTATAATACCGCACTTCCATGACATGTCTTTTGCACAAATCAGAACTTCTAAAACAACTTTAAATAATAATAATGTAAAGCCCCCAGACAGAATGAATAAAGCAACTTTTGAAGTCTAAAAGGCCCTCTGGGACGGAGCATCAGAATCCAAGTGTGCCCATCGAAATGGCAGTGAGTTTATTTAGTTTGTTAGCTCCAGCATCTCTTTGCCGGAGCCCAGCATAACTTATAATTGGAAGTGGGCATTAGTGCACGAAGGCTACTGACATCGGAATTCCCCTATTCCTGGTCAAACAACAAGAGAAGAGCTGGGTCTGTGTCTGTGGTTTTTTAATTAATTAATTAATTTTAATCTCATCACATAGCTCAGGTTAGCCCCTAATTCACAGTATTCCTTTGCATTTTTTTAAAACTTTCTACAGGTTGAAATCACAGGCCTGTCCCACCATATCCAAACTGAAACGTTTCTTAATGCTCAGGAGAAACAATTGTCTTTTCCTTTCTTTCTCTCTGTATTTTGGGATTTAAACCACCAAATAATCTCATGGTAGAAATAATAGCAATGGGGACAAAAGGAGTCTAAAACTGAAGACAGAATTCTTCTGCCTAGGGGAAAGAACCATTTTTATAGAACTCAGGCACAAGCACCTGTCTGTCAGTTTTCCTCACTCTGTCTTCTCATTACTTATCTCTGAACATGATCATCTCAGAAAGTACTCTGTAGCAGGACAATATCTTAGACTTCTTGGGAAACCTTAGGGAACTTAAAAGTGCTATGTCCCAGAGATGGTGCAGAGAAAGGAGCTTAGAAAAATAACCACTCAGAGTTCATGAACTCTGGGATCACTCCCTAATGTATGTACAGAGTTCTGACCATAACATGCACCAGCCATAAAACACTGAACTATATTAAAGATATGCACAACAGGACCATAGAAGACATTTGGAGGCATGCGAAATACACGTTGACCTAGATCTGTAAAGTCTCAGAAAATTCAGATTGCAATAAACTAACAACCCTAAGGTTTGTCAGGATGCACAGCTTGTAACCAATCAGGCCTTTGCCTGGCAAACAACAAACATCAGTTTTAAAGGACTAAGTTCTCATAACAATATTCAAAGCATCCGAATCCAATACAGAGTTACTTTGTACACAAAGAACTAAGAAAATCTTCACTCACCAGCAAAAGACAATCAACAAAAAATAACTCTGTGCTGACAGTTTGGAAGAATTTAAGTTTATTTTGCAAATATTCCACATAAACTCAAGTTCTTGAAACAAATGAAAATGTAAGAGGAAAATCACCAAACATGAATGTAATGTTTATAAAATCAAAGAAGACTCAAGAGAATGTTTAAATATTTTGAATTGAAAAAAAAAGAAAAAAGAAAACCCTCAAATTTCTGATAGTATACTTAAAGGAATGCTGGAAAGGAAAATCCTTGGCATGATATGCTTATGTCCAGAAAGGAAACAAGGTCTCAAATTACTAATCTAATCTTCTGCTTCAAGAAACTACAAAGCACACTGGAGGGATGGTTCCATAGTTAACTTGCTGTGCTGTCTTAGGTCTGGAGTTTGGCTCCCAGGACTCACATAAGAAGCCAATTGTCTTATGAGTATTTGTAACCTCAGTTCAGAGACACACGTAAATAGAAGGAAGGGGAGAGCCTGCTGGCTTCCAACTTACCTGAGAAAATATGGGTTCCAGGTTCAGGGAGAGACCCTGCCTCAAAAGAAGAAATTCACCCTCTCTTGACTTCAGCACAATTATGTGCAGGTCCACCTACCCACACATACAACACATGCATGCATACAAAAAATCCCCTTGCCTCGGTCTCCCACAGTGTGGCACACACTGTACGCCAGCTTGCTTGGTTTTACAACCAACCTTTCACAGGCAAATATTTAACCACTGTCTGAAAGTTCCAGAAGAGAAAATATAGATTGCCTTTGATGTGAAAGATGTGACGTAATGCTGATGTGTCTGTTGATGATATCGAAGACAAATCTGACATGGCTTTCAATTGGCAGCATCCTCTGTCATTGGCTCCACCAAGCCTGTCTGCTCCTCAGCCTGAAGCTAGTCTGATCCTCTGATCATCCAAATGCAGTGAAACTTTTTAGCTGCCAGCTTTTGGACCCCACAGGAAGAAGGCTTGATACTGTCAAGAGGAATAAGTACATGTAGCCTGCCAAAGAAGAATCTAAAATGGCAGTGCTACAAAAGACAGGTAGGCCATTTGGAGAGGAGGTAGGTCTCATGCTGTTATTCTTTGATGGATCAATAAGATGTAAAGCTATTGCTTAATACATTTGGGATCTTTTTCCAAATTTGAGATGATTATGCTATTAGTAAGATATACCTGAACAAAAACACAGTGGAAACAAAAGTTTCTGTGAGGCTCAACAAAGCAATGTGCTCATTGTTAACTATTCATACCATTCAGTGAGTGCCCGTAAGCACCCAGTCATACAGTACCTCACCAGAGAACATGAATCACAGATACTAAAAATACTATGGGAGCTGGAGAGATGGCTTAGAGGTTCAGAGCACTGGTTGCTCTTCCAGAGGACCTAGGCTTGAGTCTCAGCACCTACATAATGGCTCACCATCATCTCAGGTTCCAGATGATCTGATGCTGTCTTTGACCAGCACAGGCACCAGACACATATATGATACACAGACATACTTGTAGACAAAATGCATTTACACATTAAATAAATAAAAAATTAAAAGAAATACATAAAACGAAAAGTAAATATTCATTAGAAACAAAGATAGTTCAATAAAAGAAAAAAGTGATATATTTCATAAACAAAGGCATCAGAATATCAATAAAATAATAGCAAATCTAACACAGCAATGTATTGTAAAAGACAAATTCCATAGAAAATGGTGGTTTTTATCCTGGAAATTTCAGTATTGATCAGTGTTTTAAAATCATATTTTCTACAACATTTGCAGTCAATAAAAGGAAAATCACATGGTCACAAAGCATAATACAAAGAAAATTTTGACAAAATTCAGTTTTCATTCCTCACAATTCAGGAAAAGGAGGGGACCTCCTCACACTGGTAAACAGCATTTACCAGCATCCTTCCACTAACTGCTTAATCGCAAATGACTGGACATTTTACCTGGGATCCCAAATGAGGCAATGTTGTCCATGCCCATCACCTACATTCTATACAATACTGAGTCCCAAGTGGTACAAAAGGCTAAGAAAAGAAATTACAGAAACTCAAATGAAAATGAAGAAACAGAGCCAAAGAGAAAGCTCAGTAGGTCACTTGCCACACAAACCTGATGACTTGAGTTCTATGCCCAGAACACACAGAAAATACCAGATGCTGTGGTGCTCATCTTTAATCCCAGCACTTCAGTGATGACATGGGAAACTGACAGGAGAATGATCAGAAGCTCATAGGTCAGCTGATGCAGAATATGTACCTGCATAGAAACAAGAGAAACCCTCAGAAGCAAGTGGACAAGAACAGACTCCAGAAAGTCATCCACTGACCTCCACACATGACCAAGACAGGCATATGCCCTCATTCACAGATGCACATGCACACACATGCACATGCACACACACATGCACATAGACAAAGACACAACAAATACTTTACAAAAAAAGATAGAAATAAAAATGTCCCTATTTACAAGCAACATGATTGACAAAGAAAATCCCAAAGATTCTACACAACCACTCTAGAACTAAGCATAGAAAGATTGCAGAAGACAAAGTTAGGACTCCGAAATTATTTATTTGGGGCTAGAGTGATAGTTCAGTGGTTAAGAACTGCTCTTAAGGACCCAGAATCAATTTCCAGACCTACATAGTGGCTACAACAATCTATAAAGCTAGTCCCAGGGTATCCAATGTCCTCTGGTCTCCTTAGGCATCAGGTATGTACATGGTCCACAAACATATATATATATACATATATGTGTGTGTGTGTATGTGTGTATACATATATATATATATACAGGCAAAAATATTTGTACACTAGCACCAAGTAGTAGTAAATATATATTTTATATACAATTTTCAATGACTCCAAAAAATGAAATGCTTATCTCTAAGGAATCAGGGATATAAGCTTTCTCTTCTCCCTCAATTTCTCCTTTTTAACCCATTTGCTCTGCAAAGATTCATTTTCATTTCCTATCTACTCTATACATCTAAAGTTAATATGTTATTGAAATACTTATGGTTTTAAATTTTTACTTATATCCCATGCCCAAAGGATCAATATCTCCTCAAAGAAATCAATCTGTTCTTTTCTCATATGCTTTTTTCCCAAGAAATTGGAATGATCCCTAGTATAGCATGAATAATAAAAACCCAGAGACAGATATTGAGGTTTAAGCTGCAGATCAGAAAAGTAAAGCAGCCAAGCCACTAGAGATATCTTACCTTTACCAAGACTCAGGCAAACAAAGCAGTGATCCTGCAATACTCTCCACCAAACTCAGACTCCCCATGCCACACTGACTTCCTGTCTCTTCCCCTTTATATTCCTCTCTCTGCCCAGCCATGTTCCTCCTGTCTACACCTCTCTAGTGCTGGGATTAAAGGTGTGTGATCTCAAGTGCTGGGTTCACCTTTATGTGAGCTCTATTTTTCTTTTAGACAGATTCAATCTTGTATAGCCCAGGATGGCCTTGAACTCACAAAGATCCATCTGCCTCTTTCTCTCTAGTCCTGGGATTAAAGGTATATGATTACCAAATCAGCCTTTTCTGAACTCAAAGCAGTTGCCCATTGAAAACCTGAATAAGAATCAATGGTGTAGTATGCATATTTTAGTTTTCCAAATTCTACAAAATGGAACACATCTGTCTGTCAGATTTCATTCCTTTGAGTACCCTTTGGGTTACTTCCTGCAGGTAGTGGTGTTTAGTTGTATAAAGAACAAGTAGGATATTTCTTTTATAAACTGACCATGAGTTTAACATTTGCTTCATAAAAGGTGAATGCATGCCATGTGAGACTATCACTTCATTGAATCTTCTTAAATTTAACATTGGCATGGAAGTCCAGTTAGCTGTAACAGAGCGTCTACCATTTAACAATTCATATAAAGTTCCTGGGTATATTAAGGTTGGTTATCTGAAAACCTTAGGCTGTTCCTCTCTATTCTTATGTTCAATGCTGAAATTGGTTCTCCATTAAATTCCTCTGTCTGAATTTGAATGTCTCTGTGATCTGTTTTATTGGGTTTTTCTAAGGCCTGTATATTAGCACTCAGATTAACCAACTTTTTTAGTGATAAAACAAAAATGATAGTGCTGATAATGTTTACAATTGACATTAAATAAATCCCATCTAAATTAGTTATCCTCTTATTTAATCATTCTATTTTCAAACTATCCAACATATTATCATGCAGAGACCCAAATCACTCCAATGTAATGGTGTTTCCCATTTCTTAATGTGGAAAAATACTCTCTTTTAACTAATTCCTCCCTTTAAGAATTGTCTTACCAAATCTGCCAATGATGTTGATGAAGATGTGAGGCTTATTGCTGCTGCATAGAAAGCCTGAATTTCAAGGCAGTTACCTAGTTTGGCAGCAGCCCAAGAGGGGGTTCAGGGAGAGCCTGCCAGGAGAGAAACAAGAAAAACCTAGACGGTAGGGCAGTGTCTCTGGCTGCATGTAGCTCCAGCCTGTGCCAGTGGCTGTAAAGTCACAGGCAACCAGCTTTTTTGTAAATTTTTACCCCAAGCACTGGTTGTCAAATGTAGCACAAATAATAAAAACCCAGAGGCAGATACTGAGGTTCAACCTGAAGATCAGAAATGCAAGGCAGCCTACCACTGACTCTTACCTCTACCTCAGACCGAAAATCGGCAACATTCAGTAACCATACATTTGCTATTTGGTATACTTGTACAAATACAGAAAGACAATGCTCCAGCATTTGTCTCTAAGAAAATGAAACAGTGTTTAGTTATTATAATATAAAGCACATTACAGGTATATCACACAATCCTACAGGGCAGACAGTTACAGAAAGATCAAATCGAACTGTAAAAGATATGTTAAGTAAACAGAAAGGGATGATAAATACCCCCAGAAATAGCTTGCATGATGCTTTATTAACTTTGAATTTTCTAAATGCTAATAAGAAAGGAACAACAGCTGCAGAGAGACATTAGATAGTAGGAAAAACTATGGAATTAAATCAGGTGATCTACTTTAAAGATGTACTGACCTCAGAATGGAAACCAGGACATGTGTTACACTGGGGAAGGAGTCTTGCTTTTATTTCCACAGGAGAAAAAAAGCTATGGATACCATCAAAATTAATAAATTCTGAGCTAGGCACTAATAGAACTGCTGTGCTCTTTTGCCCTTTGGCTACTGTTCTGTAGCAAACATTATCTGGGGCTGGTCAAGCATGTTGTCAAAATGACCAGGGTGATAATTGTATCCAGTCTCTGCCTTTGATCATTTGGAAGGAATCAAATCAACAAAAATGCATCTTACAAGCTTGCAGAACTATTACTGTGTTCATAGAATACACTTGTGATTGGTTTAAACTTGAAATTAAGTAACCCTTAGAAATGAAGTTAACAGGGCCAGTGAGATGACTCAACAGGTAAAGATTTTTGCTTCCAAGACTGACTACATGAGTTCAATCCCTGGTACCCAGTGGTGGAAGGAGAACACCAACTCCCACAAAGTTTCCTTTGGCCTCTACATGCACATTCACACTTTCACTCCCCCACCCTGGCCAATAAATAAATAATTTAAACTGCAAAAGAAAATATGCTAATATAAGTAACAATCAGATGTATAGGCTTTCCTTTGAGGGTGTTTAAGCCACAGGATGACTGGCCCGTAGGACCTCAGCATCACACATAACCTCATTTGCTAATGTGTTACAGCTTCATATGCAAAACAGTAGGCACATATCTCGTCATCCAGGCAGCTAGAGAGGGGACCCAGTGGGCAGACTTCACATATTGCCCATATAAAGATATTAGTATAGCAGAACTTGGACACACACGGACACACACACAGGTAGCTCCAGCTCCAGGGGATCCATCACCTTCTGGCATCTATGGGTACATACATCCAAGTGGCATATAGACATAGACATGTAAATAAAAATAAAATGAAATTAAATGTAAGGAGAAACAGGTGAGGCTAATTTTAATAATATATTTCTTTGACTCAGTTGCCTGGACTGAATGACTTGTTTTAAAATTTAATCACCAATATAAAGTTATTGGGATGTATGACCTTTGCAGGGTGATTAAGCTATGAGAATGCCCTCATGGATGGGATCTGTGCTCTTTATACAAGAGATCCCAAAGATCTGCCTTGTCCCCTCTGATGTGTAAGGAGCCAAGGATGACATCTATAAGTTCAGGAAACAGTCAACCAGTGGACTCTATTCTCCCAAGGACAAGGAACCAGTTGTTTATAGGCCACCTGATCCCAAACAAACCAGGCACTACTATCCAAAAACATTAGCTCAACTAATGTAATTATAATTAATTATAATGTCATGTAATTAACATAAAGAATGTTAAAGAGATAGTCTCTGCTCCTTTCCTTCTACTAAAGCTTCAAAATCACTTTTAAAAATCGTTTTATACTTACAGGCCATTCAATCTAAGCATTAAGTTTTCAGCAAAGAGGCTTTGGAAAGAAGGTTCAGCAGTGAAGAGCACTTCCTGCATTTGTAGAGGACCTGGGTTCAGTTCCCAGAACCATATTGCAGCCCACAACCATCTGTTACTCTAGTTCCAGGCTACCCAACGCCTTCTGTCCTCTTTAGTTTCCTGCATACATGTGGCATATGTTAACTCATGCAGGCACTTACACATACACATAAATAATCAATAAAAGGGGGCTGGAGAGATGGCTTAATGGTTAAAAGTACTGGGTGCTCTTCCAAAGGTTTCAGGTTCAATTCCCAGCACCCACATGGTGGCTCACCACAGTCTGTAATTACAGCCCCAAAGAGTGCAACTCCCTCTTCTGGCCTCTGGGCACCAGGCATGAATCTTGTACACACACACACACACACACACACACACACACACACACACACACACA
>LOJH01028697.1:5387-17662 GCA_001685095.1 Ellobius talpinus | reverse complement strand
TATATATATATATATACATTCAGGCACAGATATACACAGAAAATAAATACATCTTTTTAACAAACAAAAGACTTTTATTTTATGTTCATGAGTATTTCACCCATGTGGAACTGGAGTTACCAATGACTATGAGCTGCGTGTAGGTGCTGGAAATGGAGCCTGCACCCTCTGCAACAACAGCCAATGCTGTGAACCACTGCAGTCCCAACAACAACTATGCAACTACTACCATGTCTCCTCCTCTTCCTAGATTTTAATTTTCATTAGGCGGTGGTGGCGCATGCCTTTAGTCCCAGCACTTAGGAGTCAAAGGCAGGGGGGATCTCTGTGAGTTTGATGCCATCCTCCTCCTCTCACCAGGCTTCCTCGTTAGAATCACATTGTCTTTAAACCCTGCTGGCAATCCCCGACGCGCCACGTGTGTAATACCCAGGGAAGACAGGGCGACCTGGAAGTCCAACTACTTCCTTAAGATCATCCAACTTTTGGATGATTGCCCAAAAGGCTTCATTGTGGAAGCAGACAATGTGGGCTCCAAGCAGATGCAGCAGATCCGCATGTCCATGCGAGGGAAGGCTGTGGTGCTGATGGGCAAGGACGCGATGATGCGGAAGACCATCCGGGGGCATTTGGAAAACAACATAGCTCTGGAGAAACTGCTGCCTCATATCCGGGGCAATGTGGGCGTTGTGTTCACCAAGGAGGACCTCAGTGAGATTAGGGACATGCTGCTGGCCAATAAGGTGCCAGTTGCTGCCCGTGCTGGAACCATCGCCCCATGTGAGGTCATTGTGCCAGCCCAGAACACTCTCTGTTTTTTCCAGGCTTTCCGCATCACCCCTAGAATTGTCAGGGGCACCCTTGAAATTCTGAGTGATGTGCAGCTGATAAAACTGGAGACAACTTAGGAGCCAGTGAAGCCGCACTGCTGGCCATGCTGGACATTTCCCACTTCTGCTTTGGACTGATCACACAGCAGGTGTTTGGAAAGGGCAGCATTTACAACCCGGAAGTGCTTGACATCGCAGAGCAGGCTCTCCACTCTCCCTTCCTAGAGGGTGTCCGAAATATCGCCAGTGTCTGTCTGCAGATTGGCGACCCGACTGTCGCCCCAGCGCCACACTCTATCCGCAGAGGATACAAGCGGGTTCTGGCTCTGTCTGTGGAAACAGAGTGCACCTTTCCGCTCCTCTACATAGCGAGTTCCAGGGCAGTCAGGGCTACAGGAGACTCCGTCTCAAGAAAAGATTTTCATTTAACCTTCTCTCCAGTCCCCTGCTTGTCCTGCCTTGACTCTTCCTTCCCCTCCTTTTGTCCCCTTGTTTTCCCACTTTTTCTCCCTTTGGAAGAAATCATGGGTTTGAGACAGGTTGAACCGAAAATATCTTTTTAAACATTTATTTTGTTTATTATTAACATGTATGAGTGTGTATATTCTATGTGTGGCATTGAGTGTGGCCGTGGTGGCAGGCTGTGTGTGTATGTGTGTGTGTGTGTGTGTGTAGTCTGTACGACATGTGTATGTGTAACGTATGTGTTTGATGTGTGTGGCTGTGTGCTATGTATGTTTGTGTATGGTATGAGCTCTACAGACAACTTCTAGGAGCCAGGTCTCTAGCTTATCTCCATCATGGGTTCCAGGGATTGAACTCAGGTCAACAGGCTTATACAGAGAGCAATCTTTACCCACTAAGCTAGCTCATCAGTCTGGAAGTAACTTCGAGACACCTAAGAAGTATGATTTTTTTTTGTGGGGGAGGAGGGGAGTATGGTTTTAGCCCAGTCTAGCTATATTCCCATCCCCAAGCACTGGGATTTCAGAAGAGTGTGTTTCAACAAAGTGTGGTCAACAGAGAGGTCAAAAAAGAAGCCTGAAGATGCCCAGAGGATCCAGTAAGTCAGAGGTCATTGGTGACCATGGGAAAAAATGTTCTGCTGGGAGGCTGGAGTCAAAGAATGAATAGGAAGTTAAGAAATAGGGGCAATGGGTATAAACAACTCCTTTTAGAAGCTTGGTTATTCTATTAGAGCATGCAACTCAGCTGTTAATGCCTTCACATTAGAATTCACAGCAGCCAGTGTCATATTTCAATAGAAGGAAAGCCATTGGTTGTCAATGAAAACCCACATACTAAAGCGGAACTGTGCCCACCTCTCCCCGCAAAGCCGTGAAGCCCTGATTCTGGGAGATTGCTGTGTATATCATGGAGGCAACAAGACAAATGTGCTTCATTTGGGGGATGCACCTATAAACCTAAACAGCATGATCTGTGTGTGCAGATGGTTTGGGAGACAATGACTGATATGGGGCCCTTTTCAGCCTGCTGATCTACTAGGAGGAAGTGGTAGAAAGAGACGAATCACCATGATGGATGCTTGCATCAGAATTGGTGACTCACAGCGTGCATCAGCACCCGGGTCTCCCCACACTGCTGGTGACGCTTCCAACTCTGCTGAGGCCACCATAAAGCCAAGAGGCAGAGTCTGCTCTTGAGGCAGAGGCACGTGACACTCAGTCTACGACCTACATGGGGGACTGGAACACATAATAATGTCACGACTTTGACATTCTTTGCCAGAGCAGGCTATTACGTTAGTCTTTGTAGATCTCAAACCTCAGACATTTGACCCATTTGGAGACACCAATGTCATTTACTTGGCACTCAGAAACCAACACATATGCCCAAATCTAACCCTAACTGGTGACATCTAAAACCTTCATTCCGGAGGCCTGGGCTATAGAGTGCTTGCCTGGTGTGCATGAAGCCCTGGGCCTCTCTGTGATGTCCTGAGCTTGATCCCTAGCATCACATAAAACCATAACTATTCACGTTAATGGAGGGAGGACGCTAAGACATTCAAGGTCATCCTCAGCTACATAGCCTGGACTGCATGACATCTGCCTCAAATGTGTGTGTGTGCACATTTCAGTGACAGTTCTCTGCCTTCTAATTTATCCTTTTTTTTCCCTTGGAAGAAGCAGATTCTGGAAAGTTGATACACATGTTGGGAGAAGAGAGAATGTCTGAAAACCTTTGTTTTTGTTGTTTTTTTCCAAGGCAGAATTTCTCTGTGTAGCCCTGACTGTGTAGCATTCACTACGTAGACCAGGCTGGCCTTGACCTCACAGAGATCTGCTCCCTCTGTCAAGTGCTGGGATTAAAGGTATGTGCCACTATGCCTGGCATTAATGTCTGAAACTTTCAAGTTGTTCATCAAAGTGAGCACATCACAATCACCAGAGATGCCTCACCAAGAGCAAGAACACGGTGATTCCTTAAAACCAATGCACACTTTTTGTTTTGATACAGGGTTTCTCTGTGTAGCAGTGGTTGTCCTGGAACTTGATCTGTACACCAGGCTGGCCTCGAACTCAGAGATCCACCTGCTTCTGCCTCCCGAGTAACAGTGCAGTGCAAAGGCAGAGGCATGAGGATCTCTGTGAGTCTGAGCCAGCCTGGTCTACATATCAAGTTCTAGAGCAGCCAAGGCTACATGGTGAGACCTTGTCTCAAAACCAAACCAAACCCAAAGCTTCACTTTGGACATACTTAAAATGTTCTACTTCCTCGACTGTGGCTGTCAGAGATGGGGGTTCAGGTCCGAGTATCGGCTAGTGCCTGTTATCTATGAACAGACATCTGGTCCTTGCATCATATCCCACTCCTCATTCAGGTTGCGAAAGACCCCAGGCTCTGGTATATGGCATGATAACTGCCGTTAATAACAAGGATAATGGCGCCAAGTGTGGCAGTGCATGCCTTTAGTCCCAGTACAGGTGTGTGTGTGTGTGTGTGTGGTTCAGAGGAAAGCAGATCTCTGTGAGTTCAAGGCCAGCCTGGTCTACAGAGTGAGTTCCAGGATAGCCAGAGCTATGCAGAAAAACTCTGTCTCAAAACAAACAATTAAGGATAATGACAGTACATTTGAAATTTGCTAAAAGTAGATCTTAAGTATTTTTACCACACACACAAAGGTATATGAGGTGGTAAATATGTAATTAGCTTGATTGTGGTAATAATACATAGTTCAGGTATGTATGTATGTATATATATATATATATACACACACATATATATAATTTCAAAACATGTTGTACCACACACACATACACATGTGAATTTATGCTTTTTTTGAGGCAGAATCTCCCTGTGTAGTTCCAAGTCCTGACCTCTGCCTCCAAACTCCCGTGATTACAGGTGTGCATGCCACCCCTGCTACATAGACAACTTTGATTTGTCAATTATGCTACAACATAACTGGCGTTGAGAAGGTATCTGGGTTTGGATATTTCTGGAGGAGAAATGGGGTACAGACCCACAAAGCAGGATGGCCATGCGGACTGAATCAGATAACCCGGAGTGTTCTGGAAGAGCCAGTCCTTACCTGGGGCAGCCAAGAGCCTGGCAGGGACTAGAGCAGGGGGTAGGGGGGTGGGCAGGGGTAGGACCCCCTGCCTGGAGAGTGGAACAATACAAATTACAATCACAAAACTGCCCCCTAGGGCTACCAGCCCAGGCTAAGGAACTGAAGATAAGAAAGTAAGAAAAGGCTATTCTGCTTTCTGAGGTGTTTTTTTCTCAGGTATGGAGGATGCTTTCAGAAACCTGACTGGGCCTAAGGGATGAAGTGAGAGACAATGCGGGAAAGGGGGTGCTACAGGAAAAGCAGGCAAACAGCAGCGTCACAGCCCCCAGCGTGGCTTTGAGTCCTGGTAGGGAGAGGGAGAGAGCAAGCAAGAGGTGGGGGGTAGTTCTTCCTACTGGGCTTTTCTATGGTGCCAAGTGGCCTTGGCTGCTTTGTTAGGGAAATCCTCGGAAGCCCTTGGCTCTCCATACTGTAAGCCTTCTGCTCTGGTTTGAGCACATTGACTCCAGTGTCTTTTCATCTGTCCGGACAACTGTGTGTTAGCATCTTAAGACAATGCACACACTTATATTATCTTAGAACACGTATCACTCTCAGACTCAGTTCTGTCTTCCACCACGTGGGTTATGGGGAGAGAACTGAGACCCTCAGGCTTGACAGCAAATGCCTTTACCGCTGAGCCATCTTGATGGCTTCCAATGGCTTTTTTTTTTATGAAAGACAATATAATCCAGTGTTTCAGAGAGAAGGTCCGGGAGCCAGCTGACCAGAGCTGAAATTCCAGCTCACCTGTTAGCCAGCTTTGTGACCTTGGGCAGTTCCTAACCCCCTCTGTGCTTCAAGTTCCCTGTCTATAAAATAGTTGTGATAATTGCATCTGCTTTGTTGGTTTTTGCAAAGACAAAGCAAGATCACACACAAAGACCAGACCAACCACAGGTACTAGCAACACCTAGTAAATGTGAGCCATTTCTTGGGGCGTTTGAGGGTTTGGTTTTTCATTTCTTTCCAGCTCCCTTGGAGGGTCTGTCCTGAGTCTTTCCTGCAAGTTGGTGGCTGCTCAGTCCTCACTCAGGTGGGGAGAGGCGGGTGGGCATCGGACCTGTCTCAGGGTCGATGAGATCAGTAGCTGCCAGGGCCGAGAGCCAGCCGCATTCTTTCTATCCATTCCTCTCCCCCCCACCCCTTTTCCTCTCCTTATCTTTTCTTTTGGCTGTGTTTGAAGTCTGAGCCTGGTGCATGGTCATGTAGCCACTGGGCTACACCCTCAGCTCCATTGTTTCTATTTTATTTATTAGTTGGGGTCCCTTATTTAAAACATACTTTGTCTTCTGTTTGGCTACACAAAGATAAAACTCAATAGAAAGTTAGACTGATGGCTTAACTCTTTGTTTACTTGTTTTCAAGATCATGTCTACCATTTTCTCAAGCTATTATTAATTTATAATTTTTGGTTTTGTTGGTTTTTGTTTTGTCTTGGTTTGGTTTGATTTTTCGAGACAGTTTCTCTGTGTAACAGCTCTGGCTGTCTTGGAACTGGCTCTGTAGATCAGGCTGTCCTTGAACTCACAGAAATCCACCTGCCTCTGCCCCCCAAGTGCTGGGACTAAAAGTGTACACCACCATCTCCTGACTCTGTTTTGCTTTTTGAGTCAGGACCTCCCTGGTATATTTCACAACACTTGGTCCTCCAACTTTTTTTTTGAGATACGTGTAGCCCTGGCTGTCCTGGAACTCACTCTGTAGACCAGACTGACCTTGGACTCAAGAGACCACCTGCCTCTGTCTCCCAAGTGCTGGGATTGAAGGCGTGACACCACAGCCTGGCTTTCCAGCTATTTTTAAAGTAGAGATATGGACGCAGCTGTGAACACAACTAATAGTCCCAAAAAGTCACTTTGTTTTTCTTTTTCTTCTTGGTTAAAAGTGTCCCATCTTCAGTGACTTCTGAATTGTTTTTGTGACTTGGGCCAGTAAAATAGTGTCCAGGACTATTTTGTATATGGATTATATAATGAAACAGAGGCAACCTGGGGCCAAGGGCCCCTTGCCCCTCAGGAAGGGGTTGATTGGTCTCTCACAGTTGCATTTGAATTCATTCTAGTCTTTGTCACAGGGCTTTCTAGAAACAGAAAGATGGTCATGGGCACAGTAGGGAGGAAATTAGATGTCTTCCGGCCCCTCCCCCATGTTTATCCAAACTGTAAACAATCCCCTTTCCTTTACGAATTTTTCTTCCCAACAGTGGTTTTGTGGACCTCAGTGCCTGTAACAGGGCAGGCTACTTCTGTAAGTTCTGATTTCTAGGGTAGGAAACAGAATCTCAAGACCACAGTTTGGCTGCTATACTTATTGCTTCCTTGCTTGGACACTTCTAGTCTCTTCAATTGACGCAGTGGCAGACAGGTGTAAACATGAATTGTTGCATTGATACATTCAAAATAGCTTATGAAGTCCTGATACTTCTAATATAAATCCAAAACTAAAAGAGAGTGTTTGATTGTTATTTGAGGTGGAGTCTCATGTCCAGGCTGTCTTTGAGCTAAGGATGGCCTCAAATTCCTCATCCTTTATGCCTCCATCCCCATGTCCTGGATTACAGGCATATTACTAGAGCCAGCCATATTACTACACTATTTTCTTTACAAATGCTTCATTTATTTATTTACTTTGCATCTGAGTGTGTGTGGGCTCACATGACACAGCACACGTGTCAGGGAACTTTGTGAAGACAGTTCCTTTTTTCCCTCCTCTACAGGGGATCTGGGAATCAAACTCAGATCATCAGGCTTGCGTGGCAAGGGCTAGTATCTGCTGAGCCGTCATCTCCAGTTTCTGTCGCTATGCTTATATATGAATAGCCTTTGGTCTTTACAAGATAAATTTTCCTTTGTGATCCTCATTTTTAGCTCGGTCACTGTATATTTAATACTCCCCACCAGTCCTCAGCTTGATGTTTCTCTAATCATTTTGACAGTCTTAAATGAGTTTTTAAGACTGTCTATCAAAGTTAGATTAATCAAGTGTTCTTCAGAGAAACGGGCCCAGTCTGATATAAGTATAGTAGAGGAAGACTTATCACAGCGAATCAGCTCATATGGTTACGGAGCCGAGAAGCCTCGAGATCTGAAGGAGCTAGAGACCCAGAAAACCAAAGCTCCAGCTCAAGTCCGTAGTCTTGACAGGTAGACAAGGAGCTGGGCATCTAAGCTCGGGCCCGGGACAGAGGAGAGCTCTGGGGTCTGAAAACAGAAGTGCAAGTCACTTCTTTGAGGGTGAGAGTGTCGTTCTGTCTTATTTGGGCCATCTGCAGATTAGATCAGAGGCCCACCCACTCTCTGAAAGGCCACCTGCTACTCAGGAGGTCTATTCGAATGTTAAAGTCCTCCAAAGACATCCTGAGGAGCTACCCAGAATAACATTCAACCACTCAGTCATGCTGACAGAAAATTAGGCAGAATGAGTTTCTAAATTAGTGGTAAGAATGTTTGGCTAGCAAGCACAAAGTCCTGGGTTCAATCCCAAGTACCTGCCCCTTAAAAAAAATCCCAGAAAGTAGAAGCAAGAAGACTTTGATGCTGTCCAGATCAACAGTCGATTCCACCTGCTAATTCAGAAAGTCTGCAGTGGAACTGGTAGGCTCTCATACGAATGACTACGATTCTCAGGCCAATGTCCTTCTCCCAACGTTCCTAAGCCACTGGAGTCAGTGGCTGCTGAAACTAGCAATCAAACTCCATTCTACAGAGACAGACTGGAAGCCACAGAAAGTGACAGAATCTGACCCTGGCCACACAGATGTAGAGGGACCAGGGTGAACGTGGATCTGCTGACTCAGCCCTCCACTCCCCTCGACTCTCCTGGAAATCCCCTGAGGACAAGGTTCACACCAAGAGGACGATGTTTTCTACTCTGTGGTCCATGGTTCATGGACTGATTTGCACAGACATTCCAAGCCCCACAATCTCTCTGTGATTACTTCGGTAGGGTAAATCCTCAGACTTAGGATGGCAGAGAAGGGAGAGAAGAAAGAGGTTCTTAGATGGGCTTACTATAATTTAAAACTTCAGGATGCTAGTTTTTCCATTTCTTGAGCCAACCAATGATGCTATTGGGATTATCAAAGCAAGAAAAAAATGTAATAGGAAAAATTGTGAAAACAAAAAAAGATACTTAAGATAGACACACAAAGCCAAGTGCAGGGCACAAGCCTATTGCTCAGCTATTTGGGAGGCTGAGGTAGGAGGAGTTTGAATACCCCTCCCCCAACAGCAAACTCCACTTCCTTTTTGCTGTTGTTAAAAGACATGATCTTACTATGTAGCCCTGGCTGGTCTGGAACTCACTATGTCAACTAGGCTGGCCTCGAATTCACAGAGATCTGCCTGTCTCTGCTATCAAGTAGTGAGGTTATAGGCGTTTGCCACCACTTGAGAGAAACTGTCTGTGGACCTGTGAAAGGGTGGGCGAGGTGGAAAGGAAAAGGAAAGAAGGCAGGTGCAGTGGCTCACAGGATTCCAAGAGTAAGGCAGGAGGATGGCTATGAGGCCAGCCTGGGCTACCTACCTCGTGAGGTGCAAGCAAACTTGGAGGACAGAATGAAACTTTGTCTCAAACAAACAAATGAAATACCAAAACATAAAATAATGAGGAAAAAAAAGTCAAACTCAATTCCCAAGCAAAACAAAAATAAACAAATAAATGAAAATGAAAAAGAAAGAAAATAAATGATAAATGTTTGAGAAAATAGATTTATACAACCTGATTTAAACCTATATGTGTGTGTGTGTATTCATTGAAACATCTTGTGTTACCTGATACTTAGGAGGCTGAGGCACAAGGATTATGAGTTTGAGTCAGTTTGGGTTGAAGATAAACTCCAGGCCAGGATGGGATTACTCCATTTTAATCTTTGTTGTTGCTTTTTTCGAGACAGGGTTTCTCTGTAGCTTTGGAGCCTGTTCTGGCACTAGCTTTTGTAGACCAGGCTGACCTTGAACTCACAGAGATCTGCCTGCCTCTGCCTCCAGAGTGCTGAGACTAAAGTCGTGTGCCACTGTCATTTTAATTTTTACATGGATTAGTTTAAATTTTTAATAAAAAAATACAAAGCAGCCAGACATAGTGGCATAAGCCTTTCTTTATTCCCAGCACCCAGGAGGCAGAGGCAGACAGATCTCTGAATTCGAGGCCACCCTGGTCTAAGGATGAGTTCTAGAACAGCCAGGCCTATGTAGAAAGATCCTGTCTCAAAAGACAAAACAAACAAGCAAAAAGTGTGTGAGCCTTCCAGAGGCTTGTCTTTCCTAAACCAGGAACCCCACCCATGGAAAAGGGGTTCTATAGCCAAGTTGCGAATGTCCATTTTTTCCTTCCTTTATCTTTCTTTTATTTTACTAAAACATTTAATTAGTATACAAAGTAGTAGGTTTCATTAATTCCATTAGCATACATAATTTGTTTCTTATTATTTGTGTGTGTGATCAAATGTGAGGTGTACACGTGTGTGCATATATGTGCGGAGGCCAGGGACAGCCTTGAATCCTGTTTCTCAGGATCTGCCCATCAGACCTGCCCTTGTTTGCTTTAGAAACAGGGTCTCACAATACAGCCCTGGTGGTCTCAAACTCATAACCCTTCACCTACCTCTGCCTCCCTGCCACTACGCCTGTCCTGTTCATCTTGTTCTTTAAGACAGAGTCACTCACGTAGAAAAAGACAAGAGCTCCTGAGTAAATTGGGAGCGTGGGGACTGTGGGAGAGGGTAGAAGGGGAGGGGAGAGGAAGGGAGGGGAGGGGAGAAAAATATATAGCTCAATAAAAACAATAAAAAAATTACTACAAGAAAAAAAATAGTCTCTTGCTGGTTCACCAATTACACCAGGCTGGCTGGCCAGTGAGCTCCAAGGATCCTTCTCTGCCCACACCCCAGCCCCTAGCACACTGGGATTACAAGCACCAGTCACTATGCCCAGCATCTTTTGTTGTTTTTGTTTTGTTTGAGACAGACTGTGTAGCTCTGGCTGTCCTGGAACTCACTATATAGAGTAGCCTGGGCCTCCAGAGATGCATTTGCCTGTCTTTCCAGTGCTGGCTTTAAAGGCGTGCACCATTATGCTCGGCCCATGCCCAGCTTTTTACATATGTGCTGGGATTGAATTTAGGTCTTCATATTTGTGCTAAAAGCCCTTTGGCCACTGAGCCATATCCCCAGTCCTCAATAATTTTATTTTTGTTGATCCTCTTCCCCTCCTTCCAATCCCCTTTCCTTCCATTTTTGTCCTTCTACCCCCCAAAGTGGGGTGTGTTTTACCGAAATGTGTAAGACAT
This sequence comes from Ellobius talpinus, assembly GCA_001685095.1. Lineage (NCBI taxonomy): Eukaryota > Metazoa > Chordata > Mammalia > Rodentia > Cricetidae > Ellobius > Ellobius talpinus. Next base: position 6,964 of record LOJH01028697.1, on the reverse strand, counting down.
ATTAGTATATCTGAAAAAAACTTCATGGAGTAATCTTCTGAATTCAGTGTGGTTCTGAGTTTGTCCCATGTCTCTGACCCCTGAAGTTTATCACTCTTAAAGTGGGTCACTAGAATGAAGCTCACGTCTCTGGAGAAATCAGGTGGGCTCCTTCCAGATCCTATATCCCAATAGCAGACACGACCCAGACAATCCAGCCTGATAATAAAAAGTGTCTCCAGCCACCTGAGTAAAGTGTGACTTAGGGGAAAAGGAGGAGGAAGGGGACATGGCTATAGCCACTCTAACCAAAGCTAGGCATAGGACAGAGTCAACACAGGATGAAAAATTTGCTTTGTTGGTCCAAGGAAACATTAACTTGCTGTTTGCATCTCAAGTGAAGGTTTCCAGAAGACAAGGATCATGTGGATTAGGAAAAATAGAACCTAAGATTTTGTTACTTGGCACATTAAAAAAAAATTCATCATATTTATTTATTTTGGGTTTTTTGAGGCAGGGTCTGTCTACATAGGCCTGGCTGTCCTGGAACCCACTATGCAGACCTGGCTGACTTCAAACTCAAAGAAATCTGCCTGTCTCTACCTGGAAAAAATGCTCAGGTTAAAAGTGTGGACCCCTGGAGTTGGAGTTACAGGCTATTGTGAACTGCCTGACTTGGGGGGAATCAGAGCTTCTTTTTTTTAATGTGGGGAGTTTTATCGAGAGAAAGGGAGATGGGGGAAGGAAAGGGTGAGGGAGAGAGGAAGGAAGGAAAGGAGGGAGGCGAGAGAGAGAGAGAGAAAGAGAGAGAGAGGTAAACACCTGTGTTCTTGATTTTCTTTTCTTTCTTTTTTCCTTCCTTCTTTTCTTTCTTTCTTTCTTTCTTTCTTCTTCTTCTTCTTCTTCTTCTTCCTTCCTTCCTTCCTTTTCTTTTTTTCTTTTTTTTTGGTTTTTCGAGACAAGGTTTCTCTGTAGCTCTGGAGCCTGCCCTGGAACTAGCTCTTGTAGAACAGGGTGGCCTCGAACTCACAAAGATCCGCCTGCCTCTGCCTCCTGAGTGCTGAGATTAAAGGCATGCGCCACCACCACTCGGCTTCCCTTTCTTTCTTTTCCTGAGACAGAGTTCCTTTGTATAGCCCTGGCTGTCCTAGAACTCATGCTGCAGATCAAGCTGGGCTCAAACTCAGAGATCCTCCTGCCTCTGCCTCCCTAGCGCTGGGATTAAAGGTGTGCACCACCACTGCCCCAGCTGCAGTATGTGTTCTTAACCACTGAGCCATCTCTCCAGTCCTTGACTCATGTTTTAGTAGGTAGAATCTCATTAATGACAACTATGTTAACAGTTCTTTTTTTTATGTATTTGCTATCTCATTAGCTGCTGAAGAATCCAAGATGCTGGGGAGATTGATGAATAGGCTGTGTGGTGGTGCCTTCCTGCTGTTCCGACACTTAGGAGGCTAAAGCAGGAGGATTGCTCTGTGTTTGAGGTTAGTCTGTGCTACATTGTGAGAGGCCAGCCTGGGTCACCTAGTAAGATCCATTCTCAGAGAGAGAGAGAGAAAAAGAGAGAGAGAGAGAGAGAGAGAGAGAGAGAGAGA
>LOJH01028696.1:1788-17663 GCA_001685095.1 Ellobius talpinus | reverse complement strand
AGGAAGAGGAAGAAGAAGAAGAAGAAGAAGAAGAAGAAGAAGAAGAAGAAGGAGGCCAGCCTGGGATACATAGTAGATTCTATCCAAGGCAGTCTGAGTTACAGAGTGAGATGATCTTCTAGCTTGTCTGGAGGCCAGGTGTGGTAGTGCATGCCTACAATCCAAACACTCAGAAGGAACATGAGTTCAAAACCAGCCTCAGTTACTACAAAGACCCTCCCTGTGCCAAGCATTGGCTAAGAGCCTTATAAAGTGTGAACTCGTTAAAGTCCATAGTAATCACAAAACCAGACTAAGGGAGGCACTCTTAGGATGTCCCTGTTGCAGATGAGGAAACTGAGGCATGGGGAGGTTAGCAAAGCCAGAACGCAGTGGGGGCAGGGATTCCAACCCAGCAACTGGCCGGAGCTTGAATCTATAGCCACTTCTCCATCTCCGACTCTTAGAAAAGTTCCCTAAAGCCCCTGTGGGTACTTGGTGCTGCCTCTAGCTCAGTTTTCACCATGAGCAAAACCAAAAACTTCTCCCAGGTATATCTCAGGATCCTGAGTTTCCAAATCCATCAAAGGCAAGCGCCAGGGTGCCACTGCCTGGCCTTGGCCATGAGAATCAGAAGTGCCAACTTCATATGACCTGGGTCGGCCTGCCCAAGGTCTCTCCCTTTATCCTCCTGCCAGCCCAATGCACCCCCTCTCCAGCTGCCAGGACACCACCTCCCACCCCTGCACCTGGCTGTTCTGGTAGGCAGCCCCAGGGCCCCCATAGAGTATACACCTCCCCCAGTTCCAAGCAGCTACCAAGCCTTTCTGGAGTTGGCAGACATGTTCCAGGCTCCACACACCACCCCACCAGCCTGGGTGTGATGGCAGCTTGGCGGAGGTTGATGGCCCTGCGCAGCCCTGCATTGTTGCTATTTTTAATTTAATTGGAGAATCAGAGGAGAGAGATGGTAACTGGGCCAGGGAGGTTTAAAAGCTTTCTGAGTGAGGGAGGGGAGAGCAGGCATAGGAAAGTTGGTAATTGCAGTCCAGGCAGCCAGAGTGGATGCTTGAACAGAAAGGTTAAATGTTACATTCTGAATCAAATGAGAAAAGGGGTTATGATGACAGGTGCCCAGAGATAATTAAGAAAAATACCCCTTGTCCATCTTCACCAGACCCTCTCCCCCCACCACCACTCACATCTGAGTTTCTTGCCTTCCACCCTTGGAAGCTCAGCTGCACAACAAATACAGCAGAAGCCACTGGCACTGCTCAGCAGATCAAAGCATGTCTAGTTAGCTCTAATTGTCAACTTGACACAGCCCAGCATCATCTAAGTCTACACCTCTCCTGAGGGACTGCCTGGATCAGACTGGCCTGGGACATGGCCGTGGAAAGTTATCCTCATTGCCAGTTGGGGTAGGAAAGCACAGCCCGCTGTGAGCCGTGCCATTCCCTAGGCAGGCGCTGCTGCCCACTGTGAGCGGCACCACTCCCTAGGCAGATGCTGCTGCCCGCTGTGAGCGGTGCCATTCCCTAGGCAGGTGCTGCTGCCTGCTATGAGTGGTGCCATTCCCTAGGCGGGTGCTGCTGCCCACTATGACTGGTGACATTCCTTAGGCAGACGCTGCTACCCGCTATGAGTCGTGCCATTCCCTAGGCGGGCGCTGCTGCCCGCTGTGACTGGTGACATTCCCTAGGCAGGAGCTGCTGCCTGCTGTGAGTGGTGCCATTCCCTAGGCAGGTGCTGCTGCCTGCTGTGTGTGGTGCCATTCCCTAAGCAGGTGCTGCTGCCTGCTGTGAGTGGTGCCATTCCCTAGGCAGGTGCTGCTGGGTTGTACAAGGGAGTGGGCAGAACAAGAGCCTGCCAGGGAGTGACAAAAAGCAGCATTCCTCCTTGAGTTCTATCCTGATGTTCCCCAGTGATGGGCTGTGACATGAAAGTGTAAGCCAAATAAACCCTTCCCTCCCCAAGCTGCTTTAGGCCAAAGTGACTTACTGCAACAACAGAAAGGAAACTCTACCACCTCAACTACCCCAAAGCAGCTTTTACCCAAGCATAGGAAAACCTCACATCTACCTCTCTCAGTTCAGGAAATCCTGTGGGGCCCTCAAGAATTGAAGGGCCTAGGAACAGACACTGTAGAACAACTCACTTAAGACCTGTGAACCTCCTCTTGCTTCCAGCAATGAGACTTGAACAAGCATCCCATTTCAGTGCATATGTTAGTCCACAGGTATAGCTCTCCCTGCAATGACTGGCCAGATGGTGACAGCCACAATTGATCTTAATGCTTCTAATTAACAAAGGGCTGACACCACACTATAACATTTCTATGTTTCACTTTTCTGAGACAGGGTCTCTCATAGTCCAGGCTGGCCTTGAACTCTCTACATAGCTGAGAATGACCTTGAATGCTTGATCCCCCTGGCGCCCCATCTGCTGAGTGCTGGTGTCACAGGTGTGCACACCACACCCAGTTTTTGCAGTGCCGGGAACTGAACCGGGGACTTGGTGTGTGCTAGGCAGGCACTCTAGCCCCTGAGGCCACTTTTCACTCACCACTTCCTCTTTTGCATTAACACATTACAACCCCAATCTGGAAGAAGGAAGTTTGCTTTCTCATCCCACCACATGTGTGCTTATGGTAGCTCAGCTAACCATGGGCTGGGCTGGAGCTGGAGACCCCAGCCTGTGCCAGGCTAGCGATAAGCTGCTCTGCCAGGCTGGTGATGAGCTGTTCTGCCAGGCTGGGAGTCAATGTCCTAGCTCCCTCCCCCTCCCTCAGGGACTTTTAGTGGCTTGAGTTTGGGACTAAAGTTGTGGCTGAGCAGTTACAGCTCACATGTTCTAAGATAAAGTGAATGAGACTCCCTCGCCATCCAGGTCCCTACCTGTGCCTGAAGCCCCAAGCTTCCTGCTGATTCCATCACAACTATTGCCCAAGTCAGTCAGCACTCGCTCCTAAAGTTAGCAGTGGGAAGCCCCTTCCAGAAAGAGTTAGACCGCAGTGCTGGACATCCCAGGCTGGGTTTGACCCAAAGTACTACCATCTTAGCAGAAAAAAAAAAAACTAGTTTTAGCTTTTATCTATGTATTGGTCAGCAAGAAAAATGGTTGCTATAACAAGCATCCCCTAACTCCATGGCTGGACATAACAGAATCTTCTTGTGTAAGGTCAGTGAGGACCAGAGAACACTGGTTTTACTCAGTACCTCCTCTCTCTCCCCACTCTCCACCTCTCTGTGGTGTATGCATGTGTGTGCGGGTATGGTATACATGTGTGTAGAGGTGTCTCTGTGTGTGTATGTATGTGCAGGTATTTGCAGGTGTGTGTGTGTGGCTGTGAATCCATGTGTGTGTGTGCCTCAGATTGATGTTGGGACTATTTCTGACCAGCCAACTCCTGGGGTCTGTCTCTGCCTCCCATTCCTGGGGATATAAGCATGTGCCACCATGCCCAGTCTTTACATGGGTTCTAGGGATCAAACTCAAGTCCCTACACTTTCAGGTATCCTTTCTTCAGCTATTCTGCCATCCTTAAGCATTCCCAGAATCCATTGGGTCTTCTGAAGCCCATAGACCCACTAGGGATAGATTAACAGTCAGGCCCCACTAAACTGGCCAAAAGTCATGCGAGTCCTGTGCACTACCAAGGCACAACGTGTGGGGAAAGAGGCAATTCGCAGCGTATAGGCATCTCCACCTCAGTCCACCCTACCCCACCAGCCCAGATCCCATCACCGTGTTAGATGGGCTTATTTAATTCTCCATGGTCTGAGATACCATAGCTACAGGTTCCCCTCATCCATGGGGTCAGCAAATTCTCAGAACTGTTTCTATAGGAAACACAGGCAGGCTTCTTCCTTGTTCCCTAAACAGCACAACTACTCGCCCTGAGTCGGGCACTGTCAGCACTGGAGATGGTTTTTAAATGCACAGTAAGATGGTGCACCCAACCTGTCATCCGCCAGAGGAGACATCAAGGCTTCTAGGAATGTATAAAAGTATAAAACAAGCCCCAACATAGACGGGAGCCTCTCCTGCAGCAGGAAGGGCGACCCTGGCCAGAGGCTAAGGAACTAGAAATGTCAACTGTCCCTTCCCATTCCTAACTCCCAGTCAAAACAGAGCCAGGAAGCTCAGAAAGCCTCTACTCCTCCTGCCCCAGTTAATATCCACTCAGCTATGAATGGAACGAGTAGAGGGAGATGTTAGCAAATGCCAAGTGAGTGCCAGACACGGAGGCAGCAGTGGGCGCCTGCCCAGTGTCACTTGCCTTAGAAGCTGATCCCTGAAGGCCTCCAGTGGTGACACTTGCCCCTTTCCTTGAGTTAAATCCCTCCCTTGATACATGACAAAATCCATAGAATCTAACCAATCCCCCAGAGTTCAAAAGCCACAAATGTCACCCTTCCATCCTTGAAGTTAATCCATCTGCTCCCATGTGACAAAAGTGAGTCCCTAGAGCCAGCTGGCAGGTCACAGGCTCTTGCTTTCAATGTACTTCCCCTGCCCTCAGGTCATCTACTGGGGGCTTGTAGGGAGAGAAGTGGGCTACTACAGGTCCACCCAGCCACACATCACAGTTCCTGCTGCTGCTGCTGCTGCTGCTGCTGCTGCTGCTGCTGCTGCTGCTGCTGCTGCTGCATGCTCTGATCTTGTCATGGGAGATGATCTTCTAACATAGCTTGTTGTACAGGTTCTCAGTGAAACCAGGATACACGCTGTTCTCTCCACAGGCTACCACGCAAGATGAGAGCATCTGGTGCTTGCAGACTCTCAAAGGCCTCCAGAGAATCTATTACAGTATGGAAGATACAGAGACCCAGCGTCCTGAATGCCCACAGACTGAGGAACATCTCAGGATTGGGGGGCATGACCTGCAGGCAGTCAAGTTCCATACAGGTGCCATCTGGGAACTTGTAGGAGTACTCATTCTGGTGACTGTATGGCTGTATGCAGAAGTCCAATGATGTGCCTGTATCCCATCTGGCACATAGCATATGTACATCTGTACCCCAGCAGCCCCATTTATCAGGTACAGGTTGGAGGAGTCATGGGTCCCAGGGAACAGGCTCTTTTGAAAGATAGACCAGAAGCTCCTGCCTGGTGAACTCCAATGTCTTCCTGTAGGACAGCAGGGGACAGCCTAGACAGAAGAGTTGACACACAAGTCAGGCCAAAGACAGAGTCCAGACCATGCCATTTAGCATGCCCAAGGAATACAGGGCCATCTCCAACTGGTTTCAGAAGCAGCAAGGACATGTTTAGTGACTCTGTCTATATCTCCTAAGACCAAACTACACACTTGGCTCCCACAAGAGCAGTTGGGTTTGTGGGGAACAGTCTCAGAATACCAGGGACCACTGGACATAGAGCTTTGGGGTTTGCAATGTGGGGATAAGGTATGGAAGGGCTTTAGAACATCCCCAACAGGAGTTGAAGTTCTTCTCAGAGTTTGTCTGATCCAGGGATCAGAAGACTCTTTGGGTGATGATTGGGAAGACCTGTTGTCCAGGCCCTGTGTGTATTCAGGAGATGTAACCAAGTGGGGTGCAGCCAAGGCCATATATGCAGTATGAAGTGCCACCTTGGCTGGAAGAAGACATCCAAAAAGAAAATGGTGTGAAGGAGTCACCACTGTGCCAAAAAGTAGAGGAAGAAAGAAGGGAGCCTGCCTAGATGCCAAGCCTCGCTCCTTTCTTTAGATACCTGCTTCATAAATGCCAAGACAGAACTGCAATGCTGACATTTCCAAGTTTGGCAAACTCACTAGTCCCATTTTTAAACCCAGTTAGTCCCCTTCCCACGCCCCCAGCTGGGGTGTGACCCTGAGTCCCGACATGTGGAGGTGAAGACATTGCCCAGCTCCCTCAGGCCTGGGTCTGATCCCTCTCACTCTCCTGCTCTTGGGGTCAATGGCCATATCCTCACTCCCAACCCCAACTCTCACCAATCACACCGCCGCTGTGCTCAACCCACATAGCTATCCTTTATCTCCTGGCAAATAGAAACTCAGACATGGGTTCCCTGGTGAGTGGCTCTGCAGAAGCTCCCAGGAGCCTTGAGTCTGGACCAGTCAGGGTTTTGTAAATGTTTTGCTATAAAAGTCCCACCACGGGGGCAGCCAGGCTGACCAGCAGAGACAAGATGCAAACATATGCAACAGAAGCAAACATACCCAGTGCAAATATGCCCTAGGTACTTTCTGAGCCATAGAGTTGCTAAGGCACTATGTATTGGTTTTTGTACACGTATGGAGTGTGTAGCTCTCTGTGTGTGCACATGTGTATATGTGTGCACACACAAGTGCACACATGCATGGAGCCTAGAGGATCTCATGGGACATCCATTTTGGCTTAGTTATTGTTTTAAAGTTTGTATGCATATGTGCTGTATGCATGTGTGTGTTTATGTGTGAGTGTGCAGGCCAAAGGTTGATACCATCCTCTACTGCACTCCACTTTATTCTTCAGGGACAGTCTTTTACTGAGTGTGGAGCTCATCAATTGGCTAGAGTGGATGGCTGTCAAGCCCCAAGGATCCTCTGTTCCTGGCCCTCCAGCAATGGGGTTATAGATGTATGCAGTTATGCCTGGCTTTCCTCGTGGGTGTCGGGAATCCAAACTCATGCCTTCATGCTTGCTCAGCAAAGCTCTTTACTGACTGAGCTGTCTCCCCAGCCACTAGAATGAGAGCTCTTGGCCTGGGAGCACAGGTGGAATCTCTATCTCTCCTGGCAGGGCTCTTCCCACTGGGCATTCTGTTCAGTGTCTGTCCCTAAAATCTTAGTACTATGCTGGGCCATGCCCTGGGCATGAAGAAAGGATATGAAACTCACCTGAAACATGGTATCTAAGCAGCAAAAGTCACACCCAGCCCCCAATACCAGCTGTTCCCCCTACAGAGGGCTCCCCTCCAGGGTCTTCTGGCGGCCCTCAGGCACACTCAATCGGAACTCAGAGACCAACAGAGAACAGCCTCTCTGGTCCTCACTGTACCTTATCAAAGCAAATGACCAGAAATGACTGGATGTAGAAGCACAATTAATAAAAACTCAGGGACAGATATTGGGGTTCAACTTGGGGGTCAGACAAGCAAAATAGCCAGCCACTGGCTCTTACTTCCATCTCAGTCCAAAATGGTGGTCCTGCCTCTAAGAATCTCAGAATGAGACTGAGAGCGAGAGCTGTCTCCTCCTATATTATAATCCTCTCTAGGGCTCGGATTAAATGCATGCACCACTGGGATTAAAGGCATGCACCACCCGATTTCTATGGCAACTAGTATGGCTACTGGGATTAAATGTATATGTCACACTGCCTGGTCTGTAAGGCTGACCAGTGGGGCTGTTTTAATCTCTGATCTTCAGGTAAGCTTTATTTATCAAAATACAAAAGAAATGCCATTACAGATGTGATTGATACCCTCCCAGATCATGACATGACCAAGCCGCATGGAGTAACTGAAGGTTTCAGGGTGGGACATGCCAATGCCCAGTTGAGGGCTATTTGAGGCCTCACTGGAGGCTGGGTTCTCTGCACAAGGCAAACAGTTCACAATGCTCTGCACAACCACCCGTGGCTCATTCCAGTGGGACAGGCTGGCCTTCAGAAAGCCAGACCCAAGGTCAATGATGAGGGTTCTTGTGGCCATGGTGGAGGGAGTGGTGAGTGAAGGGTATTCCTTGAGATTGCCCAAGGTTGCCTGAAAAATTAGCACTCCTGTGGATTGTGGGGAAGGCAGGCATTCATGGAGTCTTTCTAGATCATGCCAGGCTGCTTTCACACCCTCCACCCCAGACTCATATTTCAAGCTTCATTGCAGGCCTGTCTATCCCAGAGGCCCCCTGTACAGGCCTGATCTATTCTGCCCACACCAGGCCTGCCCTCCAGGCTCTTTCCTCACATTGTATACATGTCTATCATGCCACCTTCATATTGGCTCCACACCAGCAAAGCCTGAGGCGCATTGTCTTTGCAGATTCCACAAGAAGCTTGTCACATGCAAGCGCTTGGCTAGCACCATCTGTCTGACAACAGGACAAGGGACACCTGAAATAGCAGCCTGGATGATGGCATCATAGTGACAGCACCCTGGGGACTACCACCCCCAACAAAGATATCATAGCAACACCAACTTGAGAAACAACCACCCTCAACAAAGACATCATAGTGACAGCAGCCAGGCAAGTAGCTCTGAGGATGATGAACAGGAGGAGGGAGAAGAGGAGGAAGCACAGGAAGAAGATGAGAAGGAAGAAGACCATAAGGAGAAAGATAAAGAAGAGAAGGAAGAGGGAGAGAAAGAGAAGAAATGGAAGAGATGGAGGAGAAATAGAGAATGAAGAAGAGATGGAGGAGGAGAAAGAAAAAAAGGAGGAGGAAGAGTGAGGTGGAGGAGAAAGGGAAGGAAGAGATGGAAGAAGAGATGGAGAAGAAGGGGAAGAAAGAGAAGGAGGAAGGGAAAGAAGAGAAGGAGGAAGAAGAGATGAAGAAGGATATGGTGTAGACAGGAGAAAGAAGAGGTGGTATGGAGAAGGAAGAAGGGAAAGAGGAATAGGGAGAGGACAAAGAGCAGAGGGCAAGAAGGAGGAATGAGGGGAGGGGAAGGCTACAACTACCACTTCCGGAGTCCATCCTTCATAGCCAATATTAGGACGAACATTCTAGTATGTGCTAGTCAAAATCATTCGTGTACTGGTGACTTCACATGTTTTACCTGACTGGTGAACCAGTTCCTACCACAGTCTGCTAAGCAGCTGCCATCATATTCTCTTTACAGGAGGGACATGGAGCCATGGTGGGATTAAAGTGATTTTCCCAAATCAGAGTCAAGATTAAGCCCAAACCAGACTCTGAAAGCTAGGCAGGAGAGGATGAGGCTTTGTGTCAGAGTGGATAACTGGCCCTCTTCAGTAAGCTGGATGGCAAGCAACCTATGCCCAAGAGACATCTGTCACAGCAGCCTGGTTTCCAGGAATCCGGTAGAAATGTAGGGACTCAGTGTGGGATCTGAGGAAAGAGGGCCGCACAGCCCTCCTTGCCCTTGACATCCATCTCCCAAGTGCTGAGACTGAAGATACTTGCCAAGACACCTAGTTATAGTACTCTTCTCAAGTGAATTTGGTTCTGTGTTACCAACGAAGGTAGGCTGGCAAGATGACTGTTGGTAGAACATGCACCATATGAACATAGGGCCTGGTGTTTGGATCCCCAGCACATTAAGAAGAACCAGGATATAGAAGGGCATATCTTTAGTGGCTGCTCTGGGGAGGTGGAAGTAGGAGCATCCCTGGAACTTACTGGACAGCCAGTCTAGTCAAATTGGTGAGCTCCTAGAATAGTGGGAAGCCCTGCCTCAGGGGGAAAAAAAAGGTGAGCAATTGAGGAAGACACTCCATGTTGACCTCAGGCCTCATGTATGTACACATGCACACACATGAATCCTTGTACATACACACAACTAATTAAGAGAGACCAGAGTGGGGATGGGGGTACCCATGGAAGGAATAAAGACATGGACAGTGACTTTAGCTTGAACACAGGCATTCCCATGGGCAACACCTCTAGGGAGTCAAGACAGCAGAGAGCTGGGCTCCAGGCTGTCATCTACCAGTTACAATCTGTTTCCTTCCCAGAAGTTGTCACCTCTGCCAATCATTGCCACTGTCAGGCCCTGGCCGGTGGCTCCTGCTGTCACCACCCTCAGGTAGACAGGAGGCTTCACTGCCAATAATGAGCTCTGACATCAGAGGCAGAGCCAGGAGGAAGACACAGGACAGTCTGTCTTCACCTACTGGCAGGCTGAGTGATGGAATCCTACATGGAATCATTCATGATGGCAGAGGACGGGGTGCCAGGGTGACATTCCAGATGACTTCTACATTGCCACCCTCCCCTAAGAGCAGTAGTGGGTTGCTTAATAACTGCTCCCCCATCCTGGCACACGGGTTCCTAGGAGAGCCTGGCAGAGTGAGCACTGCCTCAGCTGTCAATCAAAATCCTTACAGGGCACTTGCCAGGTAGATAGAGGAAATTGGGAGCTCGAAGCCAGCTTTGGCTATATAGCAAATTTGAAGCCAGTCTGGACTACATGAGACTATCTCAAAAACAAAGAAAAAGTGCTCGGTGGGGTAGACAGGGGGATGGGGCATTCAGGCTGGTGGCCCCACCAGTCCAGCCTGAGAACACAATAAGAAGATTCGGCACCAAGGACAGGAACGAATCCCACATCTTGATGGATGGTTTTTAAGTGCCCACTCCAATAGCACACCAGGCAATTGATACCATGGGGACCCGCGAAGTGAAGCCTGGGAGGAGGGCAGAAAGAGTGGACTTCATGGATATGGGTGTTACCATAAAATGCCTCTCTGCAAAGTGATATCTGAACAGACTTGAGACAGCTTTCTGTGTCAAAGGAACTATAAGGGAAAGGCCTAAGGGGTTGAAGGAACTGTGTTCCAGGACAACCTGAGGCCACAGTGTGAAGAGCATTGATGATGTAGCAGGGCCTGAGATCCTCTAAAGGAGCCAGCAGTGGGAACCAATGGGGAGTAAGCAAAGGTCTGACCACAGAGCCACAGTCAACTGAAGCCAGCAGAACAGATGGGGCAGAGCAGAAGCAGATGGCCAGGTGTGTAGGGAGGGTGATCTCAGCCAGTGACTGTAGACTGAGGTCACTGATGGTGGCTGAGGTCAGTGAGGAGATGGCCTAGTGGGTAAGCACTTTCTGTGTAAGCTTGAGGACCTGAGTTCAAATGCCCAGTTGTATTGTAGGAGGAAAGCAGTGGGCTGCATCCCGCCCAGCTCCTGGCCACCCAGCTAGCTCAGTCGGTAGAGCATGAGACTATTAATCTCAGGGTCGTGGGTTCGAGCCCTACGTTGGGCATCAATCTGTTGTATAAAGGAGAGGCTGGCTATGTCCCACCACCCGGCTATCTTAGCCCCAAAATAATTACACAGAAACTGTATTCATTTAAACACTACCTGGCCCATTAGNCTTACATATTCGTTTAACCCATCTCCATTAATGTGTATTGCCACTTGACTGTGGCTTACTGGCATGAGTCTAACCAGCGTCCATCTCGGAGAGGAGAGCCATGGTGTCTGCCACACTTCCCTTCTTCTCAGCATTCTGTTTGTCTACTCCACCCACCTAAGGGCTGCCCTATCAAAAGGCCAAGGCAGTTTTCTTTATTCAACCAATGAAAGTAACACATAGAAAGAGGACCCTCCTACACCACAGTTGCCCTATAGAAAGGCAAGCATGGCCACATGTACAAATGTAACCTAAGCACTATGAAGTGTGGAGACAGGAGGGTCACTGAACTGGAGTGGCCACCATCTCTAGGTTCAGTGAGAGATGCTGTTGCAGGGGTAATGCGGGGAGTTTCAGACCAGGATGCAGGATGTCTTCTGATATTTATGTGCACACATAGGTGCACACAACCCAAAGAAAGCAAATCATTAAAATCACAAGATCATTTAACCACATGCATTTAACCACACCCAAAAGTCCTATTGAGCGGCCAAAATCTGCTCTTTGAAAAGACCAACGAAACGGATGCATCTCTAGCAGAATCAGAAAAGCGACAATAACACAGGGCTGGTGTGAGGACAACTCCGCCAGCAGGAACATGACAGCCACAGCTCAGCCTGCTTACCTCACAATGCAGGCGAAACTGGACTTTTCACTTGACACTCCCAAACTCTAAACCCAAGTGATTTCTCCGGGTAATTTTCTACTAAACACTGAAAGAAGAAATAATACAGCTATCTCTACCCTTATCCAGAAATCAGAAATGAGAGCAACACCCTCACTATTTTGTAAGGCCATCATTATCCTGACCTAAACATAAAAGAACAAAAGAGGGGGAAATAAATAAAACAATAGGTCAGGCTGTTCCATGAAGATGGTTATGAAAAATATCTGATAAAATGTTGGCAAACCCAGCAGTATATAAAAGATGTAATATACAGTAAGTAAGGAGTTTATCTGAGAAATTTAAGGCTGGTTTGGTCTCCCAAATCAATAGAAATCAACCCACCAACATGCTAGGGGGAAAAAAGTCACATAACCATCCAAACAAATGCAAACAATCAATAAATAAAATTCAAGATGTTGGGGATTTTCTTTACCCAATAACTAGAATCTACTAAAACTGAACAGCCAATATGTCTTGGTAGAAAAAGGAAGGTTTCCCTCCTCTGATTGGGAACAACATAAGAACTGAGCACAGGGTCTCCCACACAGGCTCCACAGAGGATGCCCATTGAGCTCCATATGGCTTTGGGCTCCTTGTCGTCGTGTAAGTTGAGTTCTCACCTGCCAGCACCTGTTCTATGCATCACTGGAGCCAGGCCACTGAGCCAAGTCACCCCACTCTCTGCTTCTAACCCTAACCCTAACCCAATGGAAGGTCACAACCATACTATGGGATCCCTGCACCACACACCTCCCTCCTGGCTTCCCCAGAATACCTCCACGAGGGACCCCTGCTAGGGAAAACAAGGCATGGTTAGCATCCCCAAGTCCCTTCAGCTAGCTAGCTAGTGAAGGGCCAGGATATGAACCCAAGGGCCTGGCGGGAAGGTCCGCCTCTTAGTTGAACAAGGAGTGAAAATGCTTAGCTCCCAAATTCTGGACCTGTGACTGTGCTGAGTCACATGACCAAGAGAATGAAGCTTGCAGGCTTATAGGTGGCACAAAAGTTCCTAACCATCAGACTCAGAGGAGCCCAGTGGAAGAAACAGGGCCAGGAACCAAAGAATGCAGGAAGTCTTTGGAAGCTGGGGCAGGTAAAGAAATGACATCTTCCCCACCCTACTCCCTCTCATGGGGAACAAAGCGGTGAGGCTCTAGGGCCAAGAGGCAGAGTCCTACCATAGACCTCCTCTAGCAAGTCCCCTGAGGCCTCTTGGCCTTTTGTCCTTCCCAGAAGTGTTTAAGTATTTTATCCTAAGATCAGACTGGATCCAGCTCCTAGCAAACCAGGAGCCAAGGCCAAGGATCAGAGGCCAGAGCCCTGCAGCCATTCTGAGTGTCATAGTCCTCAGTGGAGAACTCAGCAAACCCCACTCCCAGCCAATGGGAGCTCAAAACAGGGAATTCCTACTGGTGAAGGGCCAGGTGGAATGGAACCTCCTGGAAGTATCTGCCTTCAAAGGGAGGAAAGAGAGGAGAAGAGCTGACGGCCTGCGGGGGTGGGGGGATGGGGTGGGCATGCACACAAGCATGCCATCAAATTTGCATGAGGGAATAGGTTTTAATTACTCTCTTCCTTAACCTCATTGTGCCTGAGGTGCTCCACCCTGACTCTTCATGGCAGGAAGGATGGATTGATTGTCTCCTGGCATTCAAAAACCCTGATTAATGTAAAACTAACCAGTCATTCTGAACTCTGGGGAATTAATCACTTAGATGTGGGAATTACTCAATAAACCGTTCAAACATGCAATAAACCAAGCCATTAAAAATTAATCGCTCGACATCCTGGCCGTCTAAACAGGGCTAATAAGAACCTGGCAGGCGCAGGAAAGAAGGTGGCGTGCACAGCCTTTAGCCAGCGGCTCCTGAGGCCAGAGCGGACACACCAAAGTCAAAGGCACATAGCATAATCGGTAAGGCAGAGACATCTGGAACCCTGGCCCACGAAAGACAAGTGAGGGACAGGAGGCCTCACTGAGCTTTGAGGAGCTTAGTCAGTAGGGTCCATGCTGAACCTGCAGTTGTTGGGGATGCAAACACGTACGGCCATGGTGGAAATCAGCATGGCGGTTCAAAAAAACTTAACAAATAAAACAAACAAACAAAAAAAACTGCTGTACAACCCAGCTCTACAGTTCAAAAGGAAGTCAGCTTACCATGGAAGCACTTGCACAACCATGGCCTTTGCTGCCCTCTTCACATAGCCAGCAAATGGAACCAGCCTAGACAGCCATCAACAGACAAACGGTTATAGAAATTATGGTATGTCTACACGATGGAATTTTATACAGCCATAAAGGAAAACGAAGTCGCGTTTGCAGGCAAATGGATGCACTGGAGATCTTTACGTGGAATAAGCCAGACTCAGAAAGACAAATGTCACCCATTCTCTCTCCCACCTGGGGCCCATATTTAAATGTGAGGATATCTAGGTCATGAAACCAGAAAGGGTTGATGACAGACAAGGTACGGAGGGGCATTGGAGCACGTGTGGTAAGGGGGCAGAAAGGGAGACTGGGACAAGGACTAGAGCCCAAGTCGGGAAGAGAGACGAATGAGAAGTCACTCATCCTTGGGCCAGGGGAAGGAATCTTTGCCATTCCCACGAGTTTGGAGCATTGAGGTCCTTGACGTGGCCATGTTCATGTCAATAATACACACTCACTCGGGGCTTTATCCACTCCCCCACAGTGACACATGCACCCCCCCACACCTACCTACACACACACATACACAGCAGAGATGAACTCTGAACTTGAGCATTGCCAAGCCCAAAGCCTAGATCTGAGCTAGAGTTATCAGGTCCCTATCCATCACTCATGGAGATCTTAGGCTGGGCTCAGCGATTTGGGAATGACAGTTGTGGCCTCACTTCCCTGTTCCCTGTAAATCCTAGCAGGCCTCGTTTGTTTGATTTGTTTTGATGGGGGTGGGGTGTGGGTGCACAGAGGCCATCAGGGTTCTTCACCTTACTCTTTA
Organism: Ellobius talpinus; assembly: GCA_001685095.1. NCBI lineage: Eukaryota > Metazoa > Chordata > Mammalia > Rodentia > Cricetidae > Ellobius > Ellobius talpinus. The sequence goes on along the minus strand of LOJH01028696.1, from coordinate 2,990 downwards.
AGCCAGGGACTGGAGCTCAGTCACTCAGAAAGGCTGGCCGACTTTCTCCCACCCTGCCCTCCTCAGAGTGGGTTTACAGAACTGCACCACTGTGTCCAGCACTCAGCTCTTTACAAGGATGCTAGGGGTCTGAACTCAGACCCTCATGTTTATATAGCAAGCACTTTACCTGCTGAGCTATCTCCCTAGCCCGTTAGTAGGATTTTTGAGACAGAGTCTCACTACATATCCCAGGCTGGCCTTGAACTCACAATCCTCTTGCTTCTTGCCTCCCAAATGCTGGGCTTTAAGGTGTGTGCCACCACACCCCATTTTCAGTAACAGCTATTTGAAAAACCCTTGTCTGGTGTGCTGAGAAGTGGCATGGGGATCTCTTCCTACTCTTCTGGACAATTCTACATGGGCAACCACTAACCCTGACCACACCAAGACAGTGAGGCACACGGTCGATAAATTACCGTCCCCACCCTGCCCTGCACTGCTTCCCCAAGTGTCTCTGAAAGGCCCACAAGTTGAAGCTTGGACTCCCTACTCGTGGTGGAATGTTTGTTAAAGCTGTAGAGCCTTTAGGAGCATTTGCTACTCTTGCAGAGGACCAGGGTTCGATTCCCAGCACATAGAGCAGGTGACTCACATCTGCCTGTAAGTCCGTGGTGCTGGCCTCCATAGGCACCTATACTCACGTGAACCTAACCACACACAGATCCACACAGTAACATGTAATTAAACAGAAAATAACTCACTTCTTTCTTTTATGTGAACCATTAAAACCACTTAATAACTTGAAATAGTTATCAACCACTACACCACTACCTTGGTGGCTGCAGCCTGGCAGCTTTATAGGCAAACGACAAGCATGAAATAGATTCGTCCTCAGTTAACCAATGAAAACAAAAGTGCACAAAACCATTTCCAAGATGAACCCAGAAGGGGGAAAGACGGGCAATCATAGGCCCATGCCACTGAGGAGCACCCCTGTGAAGAGTCAGGGGACCAAGTAGAAGGGCCAATTAAGACAATGTGGAGGGATTGGGGAGATGACCAAAAACCAATAGCTCCCAGATCAGGGAGAGACCCTGCCTCAAAGAAACAGGCAGCAAGAGAGACAGAGGACACCTGATATACTCTGGCCTCTTCAGGAATGCACAGCCAAGTGCACCTGTATACACACACACACACACACACACACACACACACACACG
>LOJH01028694.1:2647-20311 GCA_001685095.1 Ellobius talpinus | reverse complement strand
CTCCCCCCCACGGTGCCCTTTGGACAGATAGAAAGTAGAACCTCCCACTCTTGTAGCGTGAGTTTTCCCCTTATAACCATTAAAATATAATGTTATTCTTGAGCTGGCTTGGTTATTTATCGTACCTACCTAATTCACTACATCTGGTACCCAACATGGGGCCACTACCGTCTCGCGTGCCCCTCCACCGGCGTACATAGATGGCCCCCTTGGCTCCCAGTCTGGGAATCAAACCCCAGTCTCCCAAGTGATAGGCGGGGATACTCACCACTCCCTCAATAGAGCCAAAGAAAACCTATCCTCCAGTCGAACCATGTTTCCCTTTTAGAAATTCTTTAACGTATTTCATCGAGGTTTCCTTTTTTAATTATTGTATGACTTGACAAATTTCTTTCACTTGTAAAAACAGTCCTGGGTTCCTTTTGCATTATTGTTTCCTCTCGACAACTTTTTTAAAATAATTACCATAAGTAATTTGTTTTCTAATTTTAAAAAGTGGAATAGTAAGAAAGCATGAGTTTTCTGCAATACACTGTGTAATTTATTGTTAATATGTCTTCCTTTGTTATTAGTCATTATTTTACACCAAGATTTAATAATAGAAAACAAATTTTAAACTCAGCTATTTGTATTAGAAAATATAATTTTAATCATATATTTGAGTTGGAAACAGCTATCTCATCGTATAGGAACCTGGGCCCTCAGACACAACAATAGCCAGTGTCCTCTGCCTGCTGCAGTTCCATATTCTGCTGTTTAATCTTCATCATTTTGTGACACCAAACCTAAAAGTTACATCACATTCCTTGACCTATGAATCTCATTGATAAATGTTCATAATCTTATATCCCTATTACTTACTAAATGATACCATTTTTGTGGGTATCATTTAGTAAGTGATAGAGATATAAGATTATGGACACCTCTGATCATGATGAATTATTTTAGTTTCTTTTTCTTTTTATTTTTTTTACCGATTCTCTTCTAAACTGTCTTGCAACTACATCTATAAAAACAGAGAAAACAGCACTAATAGGATAATATGGCAATCAATTAATTGTTTGTATATAGGCATGACCTTTTTTAAAATATTCAACTACTCCATTTTGTGTCAACCTTACAGCATGCTGCACTCTTAGCTCAAGCGCCTGGTACTCAGTTCGTGAGACTAGGTGCCTTGAAAGCAGTAATATTTTTCTCACAATCTGGTACTCTGAATTCAGTACCAAGGTGCTAGCTCTTTAAGAAGTCCTTGAAATACATTTAATCCATGTTTGTCTCTGCAGCTAATACATCTTCTCTCTGGGTCTCCAGATCCTCTGTTCATGTTTGTTGAAAAAATTCTCTGTAAGTAATTCCCAGATCTTCAGAGAATTTTCATCCCTGAAGCTCCAGTAACTTGTACCTTCAGAGAATGTATTCCAATTTTCTTTTAAAGGAAAATGTCGAAGGAAATGGCTGTAGGTTGGACCTAAAATATCCCCCCAAAGTTCATGGGTTGACTAGACTCCAAACCCAATACTACAGTGAAACAACAGCAACAACAAAAGCCTTTGGGTAGGGACCAGAGGCAAGTCTTTAAAGACTAGGAACACAACTTGGAAAGCTGCCTGCATCTCTTGCTTCTCATTCCCTTTCACCCATGACCATGCAGTGAGTGCTTTTGTTCTATCATACGCTCCTCCTGAAATACATGGCCTCACTACAGCCCAATCACTAGAGCTGCCCAACCATGGACTCGACACTCCAAAACTGTGAATCAAAGAAAACTTCCTTCTTTATCAATTGATTATCTCCAATATTTTGTGACAATGTCAGAAATGTAGCTCATTTGTCAATGAGGTCCTAAACTCTCTATGCCAGGGTAGGATTGCTTAGGATGTAAGGACAGCACACAGTTGTGGTGCAAATGACAATAATCTTAGAAGAAAGGGAAATCTTATTAAAGTGCAAATAGAATGATATCACTTGTAGAGTATACATCAGGAAGCAGGAGGGCTCAGAAAAGAGATTTTAGGCACTATATGAGTGGAATAATGAAATATATTTATTTAGGAACTACCAAACATGAAAAAGCTAATAAAAATGGAAGAAAAAATGAGATATATCTGGCCATCAATACAGGAAAGTACAAATGTAGTCTATGAACTAATTTTGCTGTCAGTCCCTAGCATGATGCAGCCCTTCCTTAATCTTTGGGCAATTCATTTTCAAATTTTATTAACCTTCTTATATTGTGGGTTAATTATCAGGATTAAACTAGGTTTATTTATATTATTAATTTAGAAAAAAATTGGTCTTTCATGTTGAAATAACAGACTATGGTGATATTAGACAAAAAGATACCCCTCCCCCCCTCACATCATGTTTCCTTCTTGTTTTGCTGTTGCTTCTGCCAATGACATTATTTTCAGATTGCTAATTCAAATTAGAGGAAAAAAGAAAAATAGAAAACACCAGCCATCAAAGAATTCTGTGCTTGAAATACTGCCCTACCATTTACTAACAGATGCTATGAGCCAATATAATGACCCTACCATACCCCTCAAAACTTCCTCTCATCTGAAGAATTAGTTGAAAGTAGCACCAACCACAGAAGATTTTTCAATGATAAATGATTCAGTACTGTCAGAGTCCATTTCCTAGAACAGCATTGGTCATTAGGACTCTCAACCGTTAATTTACAACACCAGGATTATTGTACAGCTTTCAGTTTTCTCATAGTAGGCATCAGCTTCCAAGTCCTAGTCCACCTTCTGAAATGTTTTCATTCAAAAGTTAATCAATTCTGCCTTTTGATTGTTTCTGGTTTTCTGCAGTAGTCTCCATCTGTTGCACAGAGAAGTTTCCCAAATGTACCAAATTGTTATATAGTACTACTCAGTCAATGCAGAAATCATACATACCGATAGCATTATACAAACTGAGCAGGTTATATTTAGGAATATAAATATATTTGTACATATAGACATGCAATAACAATTAGTGAACAAAGAGCCATGAATGTGAAGGAGAGCAGGGAGGGGCTTACGGGATAGTTTGGAGGGAGGAAAGAAAAAGGGAAAATGTTTCAATGAAATTGTAATATTAAAAATAAAACCAACAGTTTTAAAAAGTTGATTAAGTTATCTTCTCATTAGTAGTTGAATTATGTGTCATTGCCCTTGGTGCTGGGTTCCAGCAAGAGAATAATGAGAATATTCTGATTACTTTTCCAGAAGATGAATGCAATAACTGCATATTCATCTTCATTTCTTCTCCAGACCTTCCCAACACTTTCAGTGTGATGTCTCCAATTCTGTACTTGTTTGCCATTCCTTGTAGAATGAGAAAGTCCTCATATTCTAAACCACCACTTAATTCTCCAACTTTCCACCAGTTTTTAAATAGGAACTACAATGACTACATGGAAAAGTGAGCCTTTGTCTGTCTTCTGATCACATCTCAAGAATGGACCCAACTACTCTTCTATTGCTTTTTTTTCTCTTTCATGTGACACCTAGATGTTCCCTAGTGTAGGCTTTCTTCTTTTTCTTGTTCCCATGTTCCTTTATTAAAATGATTCCCAAGCATTTTTCAACACACCATCTTTTCAGTCTTTGTTCAAATACTATCTTTTGCGTAAATCTTCCTGGGCAATAAACAAACTCACTAACTGAAAAACAAACAACCCACAAATTTTCGCATCTCTCAATAAACACAAATGTACTTTTCCCCCTACAGTCTTATTGATAGGGCAGTGGTGTTGCATGCCTTTAATCCCAACATTTGGGAGGCAGAGGCAGGCAGATCTTTGTGACTTCAAGGCCAAGACTACAAGAGCTAGTTCCAGGACAGGCAGGGATGTACACAAAGAAACCTTGTCTCGTAAAACAAAGGGAAAAAAAAAGAAAAAAAGAAGCACATCACTATGCAAGACAATGTATAACCTTAGGATTTTATTTTCTCCTCTATATGAGTACAAGAAAAAATATAAGAGAAAATTCAGCTTGTGTTGATTGCTATATTTCTGGCTTAAGCCACTAATGTCTAGCCAGTATTTAACTAATATGTGCTGAATTAATCATTTGAAACTAGCCTCGGCTCTCAGGAAACTGTCTAGGGACATCCAAATTTGGACGGTGTTCAGTGCTTTTGTCTTTTCCATAGGACTTCCATCCTCATATGCATTCTTTTTCTCTTCTTCCTTCCTCATTTATTTTTACTAAGCTTCCACTTTTGTTTGAATATCTTGTCTATGGGCTACAGCATGAATTGTACTCTTTTTATTTGGTTCTGACACCAGTGGAAGCCGGTTTCTGAAGATGTAAGTCAGATTTCCAACCTCCTCTCTGATGTTGTTAATCATACTCACCCTCCTTCTAGTGTCTCACACTCACCTCTCATCAGATCCAGTGCTCAGGTACTTCCGGAATCTGATCTGATCTTCCCATTCCCACCAATGTTAACACTTTCTGCCTCACTCTCTAAAAGTTTATGTTTTGCATGTTTCTTCCATCTTCCCTTACATAGCAGCCAGTTCTTGACCTTTCTATGCCATGACTCACAACTATTCCTCTGTCCCAAATCTTTACTGAATTCCATTGTGAAAAATATTTCAAATGTTTGTATACGGACTCAAATGATTTCCTCATCTGCAGGGATATCCGTTTTTCCTCTAGGACTTCTATATTGTTATCTGTGCTCTCACCCTCACCCACACTCACCCTTCGCAGTGCTTTTGCTTACCAGGCATTCTCCTATTTCTTAGTCCAGGGACTCTTTGTTCTTTCAGTCTAGGGCGTTTTATTCAGAAGCGTATCTTTAGCCCAGGATCTCATTTCCTTCAAGTATCTTCAACAATGAGTACATAAACTGCTTACTGTATGCAAACTTCTATTAAACTCTTTTCCGTTTCTTTCTATATTTGTATTCTTATTTTGTTTTTTCGTACTGCTATACCTATCTTTGAAAACAAATGTATGAAAAGTTTGTGTAGGTATGTGTGTGTATGTGTGCATAGTTGTTTGTAGTCATTTTCCTTAGGTTGAATATTAATTCCCTGAGAATAGTACTGATTTGTAATTGTTGGAAGTTTCCAGACCATAGCAGACATTCCGACATACAGCAGCTTTCTGTTGAATAGTGACTAACGCATGCATTTTAGTCTTATAAGTTAAAAACCCAAAATCTATTCTTTTATCTTTGTCATAATGGTAGTGTCAGAAAATTTGAGAGAGTTGACCTAATAAGTAGCTGCTTTCCTTGGTCAGCATATGATCACTGTATATGATTATATACAGCACATAAGCACATACTTCAAGTTTGGTAAAATGAAGGTAATGAATAAGCATGTGCTCAGTCCATGTATGATCAGGATGTAAATATTATTAGTTTAGTAGAATACAAATGTGTAATAAGTATTTGCTTAGATAGCAGATGATTACTGTGTAAGTACTTACTCTCACTCTCTTATTTTAAGATAAAGAATTCCTGTAAAATATGACTATTATCATCTCCATTTTAGGCTCGAGATAAGTAGCGTTAACACACTTGCCACTATAAAATTAAAAGGCAAATAACATTTACTTTCATTTTTACTAAAGTATAGAATCTACCCATCAGCATGCTATATTGAGCACTTATTCATTTTTTTAAAGAAAGCTGTGACAGTGAAATAAATGTCTGACAGCAGTGTGGAGCTTGGTACAGTGTGGGCCAGTGCGGCAATGGTTTTACTAGGCATAGAAGTAGGGCAAACTGTGTGTAAAGACACGGTGACAGGCTCATTTATAATAAAATGCTAAGTAACAAAAGATTCCCTTAACTTTTACTTTGAATTATGCTCACTGAATTTTAAGAGAGTTAGACAGCTCATGCTTGTCATGAGTTGTAGTGCCCTTAAGTAAAATTAAAGAAACCCTAGATAAGCTTTAAAAATGAACTGCTGAAAGCTTAAATTAAAAATGCATTCTTCTTAGGAGAAAATCAATCAATGTATTGTTTTTATTTTAAGAAATGTCATGTGGACTGAGCTTTAGCAGAATAAAAAAATGTAGCGTGCTTACTGATGGCCCTGGACAACACAGTTAAAATCATTTTAAATGCACAGATTCGCAGAATGCCAGGCTATGTCCAAAAGTTTTACTGTAGTATTTTCCATGCTGCTGATGCATAAATAAAACCATTGCTTATTAAATAGCTTCATTATTAAAACTCAATTTCAAACCTGGCCTGTTTTTCTTCAGAACTTAAGCCTGTAAGTCTGGAATCCACATGGTATTCAAGGTCAGAAGACAGAGTGTTTCCATGCAGCTATAGTCCTAAGGAGGTATCACTCACTGAAGTGTCTGCACTTTTAGCTTCCCATTGAAAAGCAACTTTGATTGCAGAGACCAGAGGCATGTTCTGAACAGTAACACATACATGGTTAAATTGTAAACTTCCTATCAGAAGGTCCATAAAACTTAGCACAGGATCCATGTCACACAAGTTAATTTCATTTCCGTCACTGTGAGTGCTGTACAGGTATATTGCAAATTGCTAAGAATTGCGACGGCTGTGACCTATTATCAGAGCAGGAAATTACATGGGTCTCACAGCTGATGTGCAGTGTGCTGCTGTCACTGCTATGCATTAATTTCTAAGTCTACGGCCATTTGTAATAATTCTGTAAATGCCTATCTTAGCAGTTTTCAGTCTAGACATGTTAAGCCCATGTGCATGGAATTTTCTCCCATCATTTTCAAGCAGTTACACTCAATTCTAAAATTACCTTTTTTATTGGACAATTTCACCTTGAACATTCTTCTAAGGGCTGGAAACATGATAGCCTCATTGTCCTGCTCCCTAATATTTAGGGGAAATTTATTCTAGAGAAAGTAGAACCATTTAGCAATACATGAAAATAAAGGTGGAGAAAGTCTCTGATGAATGCCTACATTATGTTGTTTTCTTTTTATCAGTTTTTATAGACTAGGTGATGATTCATCTCCCAATATAATTGACCTCCTCTTTTCTGGTATAGTTTTGAAAAATAGAAAACTTTTTACTTGTAGTTTTATATTGAAGATAGAAATATTTCCTTGTATACACCAAGCCTTAACACTGAAAACTTTTTTATTCTTTCTTTCATATTGACATTTATAAAAAAATTAAATTCAAATACCAGATGTAGTTGAAAGTATTTAGTTTTATTCCATTTAGGTATGATACCTGTAGGTAGATTTTACATTTTACTTTATATTTCATTTTTATGTATATAGGTATTTGCCTTCATGACTGCAGATGCATCATGTGCATTCAGTGTCTACACTGGGCAAAAGGCCATTGAATCCTCTGAAATTGTGGTATGAGATGGTTGAGAACCAGCATGTGGATCCTTGGAACTCAACCGAGGTCCTTCACAAGGACAAGTGCTCTTAACCTCTGAGCTATCTCTCTAGCCTTTGTGTTACATTTCTTGAATATTAATTGCTCTGAGTGGGAATTCCCTTATGTTACCCTTCCTTTAAAGTTTTTTTCATAGTTTAAAATGTGTTCTATTTTTCTCTAACATTATATTCTGCACTTTCAAATTCGTCTTGTAAAATTCATGTCAACAATCCTAAAACTCTGTATTATAAATTTGTTGACACACAGTTTCTAGAAAATGTCTTTTTCACTTCGTTCCTTCTAAAATAAACTTGTCGTAGGCCTGATACTCAGTCAGTTAAGGACAGTATCTGATAGAACTTAAGTACTGGTGTTTTTAATACAACGCCTTATGTAACCAAATGCACATTTCTGTGATTTGTTAATTGCAATATGTTTGGCACTTGGCACATCATATGCCATTTAATTTTAGTTAATCTCTATGGAGTAGTTAACTTAGCTTTTGGCACAGACGCTTTAGAATGTGAATTGATCCAAATTAGAGACCATCTAGAAATCAACTCTATGGGGGTGGAGATAGAAAAATCAAGGTGGGGGCAGCACATCTCCAGATTGGCAAGAAACCTCCCTCTCAAGGGAGGAAGCCCAAAGGTGAGAGAGTAGGACATCCAGCATCCCCCTATGGCTTCCACATGTGGGAATGTGCTCATTTACAAATATCACAGAGACCCCACAGGCACACACATAATAAGATTTAAATTTCTGTGTAGACTTTATATTTAATAGTTACATATACACGTGGATGAAACTGGTTCCTTAGTGATAGATATCCTGTCTCCTTCACTGCTCAAGTCAGCATAGTGCTTGTCACATCGTGGCTAATCAATATGGGTTAACATTTTCTGAAAGGACACATAGTGTCTAATGAGAATGTGCTTGCCCTTGTTTGTCATTATGGAGAGCCTTCCTGAAACTTGCTTTAATATGAGGTCGTAAACTCAGCGTTATAGCATGCATTGGCACTGCCCTTCATGCTATTTTATGAAGCAGTGAGTGAGCACTGACTCAGCAGTGGTGATGCTGAAGCTGCCTTCTAGACATTTGCAGTACTCCCTCTAATCTCTCCTCTTGCTTTACTATGAAGTACCAACGCCTAATCCAGATCTCGCCATGTGCCTCTCTTTAGAGGTTTCTCTAAGATGCCAATGAAGTGTACAGGCCAATTCAGATTTTCTAGTCACCCCAGGCCCCCTGTTCTAATTGCTGGTGACTGAATCTGATCAGTGTGTAATCAGTTTTTCGCTGTCTCTCCTGAACCTCCAAAATAACCACACAGAGACTTCTTAGTAATTATGAGAGCTTGTAGTCAGCTTAGACTTGCTCTTAACTAGTTGTTATAACTTAAATCTCCTCTTACCTTTTAATCCATATTCTTTACATGGCTTGGTACCTTTAATCTGAAATATCTATCCTGCTTCCTCTCGATCTGGTTCAAGACCTCAACTTTCTTCCTCTCAGAGCTCTCTCTATCCAGAAGTCCCACCTGTCCCTCCTACCTAGGTATTGACCACTTAAATTATTATATTAATCAGAATGACACATATTTACTGTGTACAAAAGATTATTCTACAACATCATTTTCCTCCAACACTGGAACCCAGCTTTTTAAAGGGATTCTAATCTTAATCATCACATGGTTACGTCTTCTCTCTTCTGTGTACACCTTACACTGGCATTGTGGAAGTGCTAGTTGCCATTTTTTAAGAATGATTTCCTGACGTTTTATTCTCATCAATAATCCTCAAATAATAATAACAAGAAGCTCTGCTTCATCAAATTCTGGAGAACAGCAATGGCAGTAAAAAACAAATCACAATTTTTTCTCTTTATAATACTCAAAGATATCTAACCCAGTATTCATTCACAGAAATATTTAATTCATGCACCCCAAGTTGATTGAAATTTCTATTAACAAGATGTTCTAAAAATCACCAGTATAAGAACCTATAGCACACTATAAAAAAGCTTATATATAATGTTTTATTTCATTTATAAAAGAGTAAATATGTTGGAGGATGCAGTCCATTCACTTTCTACATGCTGTTGACATATTTTTGTTAATGTATGGTTCATATTTACACCAGTCAGAAATAGAAGCTTATGATTAGATTTACTCAGTTTGTTGTAACAACATCTTAAAATTCCTTGTTGGAGGTAGAAAAGTTTATCCAGGTGGGCCTCTGTATAAGGCATGTTTGTGTCTTGGGGAATTTGGAGTACAAAATGAATTTGGAGTACATGTTTAGCCAAATGCTAAGCATCACATATTAATTTCCCTGTGACCCAGAAGTTATGGAAGCCCATGTTGGAAAATATTCTGATGTGCCATTGGGAAGTTGAATTTTTGAAGGCCTAATGGCAAAGATAATTCATTGGTTCTCAAACATTTGGTACAATCTGCTAGGTCTTGGCCTATCAGAACAAAATAAGAACAGGTGGGAAAGGACCAACCAAGCAATATTGTTTTAGAACCTGTCTGTCTCACAGTTGGCCAGAATCAATAAGGGAAACAAGCAAATTAGATATACCGTAGTTAGAGATGAGACTGAGGGTATGGTAACAGTTCTGAGCTCACCACATGTTCCGCTTAGTCCTATCTGGGAAGAGAGATCTGAAATTGTCTACAAAGCTTTGGTGGAAGAGAACCTTCAATAGTTCTTACGTCAGTCTCAGGATTTTATGAAACTAAATAACAGAGAAGGAAAACAGACGCATCTGTGAGTCCACCTTAGACATGCTGTATAACAGAGACAGAACCGAAGACAGGTGCTCAGAGGGAACCTAAATATCCCATCCAACCAGCTTTCTGGGGACCTGGTGTCTTTAACAACATCCTGTGATAACTTCAGATATTACCACGACCTACCCAATATCCTGAGACTCCTAAAGAGAGACCTTCTGTCACTTGTTCCTGACTTTGAAACCTTTTGCAGACTTTCCTCATCAGTAATACCTAATCTTTCTACCTTCTAATAGGCTTTTCTTCTCTTTCTAATATGTCTTATCTGAAGGAGACTGCTGTGTTCCCTATATTCAGTGAGATTGTTATATCACTATCAAATGTCTAGAGGTTAAAATGGATTGGGGATGTATACACAGAACTTGTAACCAAGATTCCCAGTTGTACCTTCGCAGCCATGATCTTTGTGATCTTTCTTTCCTTGACTCTATCTTCAGTGCTGACTTCCCATTTTCTTTTTCATTGATCCATTGATCACATAATCAAAAAAGTCTGTTTTTATAATTCTGTTCATTTATCTTAATTCTTAAACCACTTGAACTTTTATACTAAGCTATTAGAAATATATCCCTGCATGAATGCTCATTCATGTGTACATACTTTTGAAGAGGAAATAGCAATGAGGTTTTCCGGCATATCTCTGTGATGAGCTCAACAGTGACATCCTTAATGTAGGAGAGCGTGTCTCTTCAGACATCCTATGCTGCTTCACAGAGAGGGCTCAAACATTTACAGTACAAACCTTGAGGTTTTTGCTGGGTATAGTGGGTATAGCTGTACAAAGGGAAGAAATATATGACTGAGAGGCACGGGTCGAGAAAGAAAGAACACAAAACCACTTGATAGCCTGATCAATCATTAGTATATTAAGAAAGTGTAGATTTATGGCTTCCTCTGAACCAATGGAATCTACACGTCATTCTGACCAGAATAATCCTACTACTGTCAGTTTTATTTTTTGTCATCTTCAAATTCTTGAAAACTCAGTTTTATGTCCTTAGAGGTAAATGATGAAGTTATTTTCTCATCTTATGTCCTCCCACAGAGTTGCTTATATATGTACTAAATAATTGAATATTTCCCAATTGAGATAACATGTATTTCTGCTTTTATTACCCTTACTCCCTGTTCTCAACTCATTAAAAATGTTCTCCACCAGAGTAATTAGTTTGAACCATGAAACAAATCTTTAATTAATATAATTGAGGTATATAGGAAAGACTGTTTTTAGGTTAAATGACAATTAATTATTAAAAGTATTTGTTTTCCTAAAAAGTACATGTTTGGCTGCAGTGGAATAGGAACTTTTCTTTCTAGAAAATATTAATGAAATCCCCTAGAAAGAAGCTGCAGAATGATTCCTTGAAGGACAAGCAATCTGATGCCTGTGTTTGCTGGGGTTATAGTAATCTGGACCATGAAAAGTAAAGAAGTCAATCTGAGCTTTTTGATGAAAAAATACATATTTTACATATGTATCTGGAAAACAGGCTAAATATCAGAAATGATGACTTAGAGAATTTAAGTAATCATTATAACTTTTTCTTACCCTTCTCTGCAGAAGGCAAGGAAGAGAAATATGCTTATTATTCCCAAATTCTATGTATCATTTCTATGTACCACCTTATCCTTTCTCCATGTTTTCCTTAAAACAGTTGTTATATGATATACTATTTGTAGGAATTTATGAATGTGTAGATTAGTTAAGAGAGGAAAGAGATTTGACAAGCCTGTGTATCTTTTCATTAACAAACATGCACTTTCAAGAAGAATTTAGCTAACGGTTTTGGCATTGTGATGTTAAGAAAAAAATGGTACTTTAGAGATGATATTTCTGCTGTTGCTTGTCCTCAGCAATTGCCAGAGTTAGATAATCTGGTGCTGTAAACAATTGAAGATGGCAGTCCACCATCACTTTCAGGCAATTAGGTCTTCATTACTAATTAATGAAGTGGTAATTGCTCCCTGCGACTTTCTCGGTGAAAAGCATGCTGGTGTTGTTTGCAATATCTTCATGCAATTCATAACTCTGTATTCAAGGACTTGAAATAGCTTGCCAAATTAAACTACAATGAGAATTCCTTATTTAAAATCATATTTTACATCAAATTATGAAAATCTGTATAGAATGTGCTGCTTAATGGTTAGCTGAATATGGCTTATAGCAAAGAAATTTGCAAAGGATTTATTGATCAAACTAAATGCTCATCTATTCTTATGAGTAAAGTTTGATTTAAAAATATGAAGCCAATTGATCTTTCTTTTTTCTAAATTCTAATCCCAATGTCATGATCTAACTGTAACATCCAGACTGGCCTCACAGTCCAATCTTTAGCACTACCACAAAACATTGATATTTAACAATGGAAATTCTTGGGCACCAAACATAGCCCCTTAATCTTCTAAAATTAAACATTTTGCCTTGACTTTGACTTTACTATAGATACCTTACCATAAACTCCTTAGAACTGAGACACCTCTTACATGAGTTTCTTCAGAAAAGATACCTAAATAATCCACACATGCAATGAGGTAAATGTATTATATTTCTCCAATGAGACTTAAAATTTTTTAAAAAATGATGTATTTTCTTCCCCCTTTTATTGAAAATAGATATTTTTCACACATAATATATCCTGATTTGAGTATCCCCTCCCTCTGTTCCACTCAGTTCCTTCCCACCTCCCCTCCCATCCAGATCCATTTCCTTTCTGTCTCTCATTAGAAAGCAAACAGGCTTCTAATGGTCAATTACAAAATATAATAAGATAAAACAAAAAATAACACATTGGACTTGGACAAAGCAAACAGAAGAAAAAGAGCCCAAGAGAAGGAAGAAGAAAGAGAGACTCACTTCATCACACACTCAGGAAATCATAAAACACTAAACTAGAAACCATAACACGAATGCAAAGAGCCTTAGGGTAAAAAGAAAGAAGAAATGTGTGTGTGTGTGTGTGTGTGTGTGTGTGTGTAGAAAATAAAAATTGAAAATAAGAAGATACAAATAAGAAAAAAGACATTTTTAAAAAGATAAGCTTTGACATGAATTATGAGACAAAGGTTCTCTGAAGATGCAACTTAATTCATTTGTCATTGGCCATCTATGAGTAGCCCATGAGACCTACCCTTGAAAGGAGGTTTGTTTTTTTTTTTTTCCCAGTGAGATTCCCTTGGAGAAAACTAAATTTTTATTTGAAAGTGCATATCAATTGGAAATAGCTTCTGATTTAGGGGTGTGAGCATGTGTCCACTTCCCCTTTCAACTCTAAGAACTTATGCGGTGCACACCCATGCAGGCCCTGTACATTCTCTGCCAGTGTCTGTGAGTCCCTATGAACATCAACTAATTCAGAGGGTTTTTATCTTCTTGGTGTCCTCTGCAATCTCTGGCTCTTCCATTATTTTAAGCTATTTTTGTCTCCTTATCCCTGTGATTCCATAAGACCTGAGGGGAGACGCTTGATGGACATATCCCATTTAGGTTGGAGTTTTCCAAGGTCTCTTATTCTCTGTATAATGTCTGACTGTGGGGCTCTGTATTTGCTCCCACTTCTCTGATCATGGCTGAGCAAGGCACTGATATATGAGTATAGAATCATCATTTTGTTTTGCTTGTTTCTTTGTTTTTTGCTTTTTGTTATGATTTCTTTTTTATTTTTGTTGTTTTTTAGAAGGGTAGTATTTGGTTTCACACTAGGTCCCTGGGTCATCTTAAGTTCTTGATTATCCAAGAAATGTCTGATATGTGTTCCCTCTTGTAGAGTGGGTCTTCAATCAAGTCACTATTAGTTACTCACATAAACATTGTCCCACCATCACCCTAGTATTTCTTACAGGATGCCATTGGTAGATGAAAGGGTTTGTGGCTGGAGTGATGTCTTTGTTTCTTCTTTGGTAGCATGCAGAGTACCTCCCTGTGCCAAAGACACCGGGATATAGAGGTAAAATCTCTATGTAGGCACTGGCATAGCTTCTCCCTTTCCACTGTTTTCTGTAGATGTTGTCTTTAGCAATGGATCTTTGCATTCTGTATGTTGAGAATGCCCTACAGTGGTGGTAACAGCCTGGTTTGTTTGTGTGTTTCTATGGAACTCCTTGTTTTTGAGATTTATTTATTTATTTTGTATACAGTATTCTCAGTATTCTGTCCGCGTGTATGCCTGCAGGCCAGAAGAGAACACCAGATCTCATTACAGATGATTGTGAGCCACCATGCGGTTGTTGGGAACTGAACTCAGGACCTTTGGAAGAGCAGGCAATGCTCTTAACCGCTGAGCCATCTCTCCAGACCCTCTATGGGAGTCCTTTCGCTAACAAAATTTGCTAACCAAATCCCAGCAATGGAAATTTACTTTGCTGATAAAAAATGGCCAACTTGGACTATATTTCCTCAATTTGATGATTTCTTTTACATCTCCTTCATACATGTGGGTACTTTAGGAATCTTCTACTGTATTAGGTTTCCATATTATCCCTCAAATGGCCATTAACTTTAGTTGTCTCTCTTCCTTATTCACTTCCTCATCTCCTGTTCCCCCCCTTTCCATTTTATCTTCCCATTCTAGCTGTCCCCATATTCATCCACAACTATACATTATATTATCCTTTCCTAGGAAGATCTATTTGTCCTTTCTTAGACCTTTACTGTATACCCAACCTCTGGGGTTCTGCAGACTGTGGCTTGGATATCATTGACTTAACAGCTAATATCCACATATAAGTGAATATATTTCATATTTGTCCTTCTGGGTCTAGGTTACCTCACTCAATGTGATCTTTTCTAGTTTCATCTGTTTACCTGCAATTTTCATGATTTTATTGTTGTTTTTTTTCAATGGCTGAGGAATACTCCATTATGCAATGTATCATATTTTCTTTGTCCATTTTTCTGTTCAGGGACATCTTGTTTGTTTCCAGTTTTAGGCTATTATGAATAGAGCTGCAGTGAGCATAATTGAGTAATTGTCCTTGTGGTAGGGTCAAGCATCTTTTGGGTGTGTGCCCAAGAGTGGTGAGCTGGATCTTGAGGCCAATACATTCCAATCTTTCTGAGGAACTACCACACTGATTCCCATCCTGGGTGGGGATGCTTACATACCCACCAGCAACAGATGAGTGTTCCCCTTATTCCAAATCCTTGCCAAGATGAGCTGTCACGTGTTTTATTGACCTTGGCCTTTCTGAGAAGTGTAACATGAAATCTCAAAGTAATTTTGGTTGGGATGTCCCAGATGACTAAAGGTGTTGAAAAGTTCTTTAAGTAGTTTCAGCTATTTGAGTTTCCTTTTGAGAATTCTGCTTATATCTGCATGACATTTTATTTTTAATTGTTTACACATTTTGATATAGCCCTGTATTGTATATGTAGTAGGTGAAAACTTTTTTCCTATTCTGTAGGCATCCACTTTGTCCAAACAACAGTGTCTTTTGCCGTACAGAGGCTTTTCATATTCATCAACTCTTATTTACTAATTTTTGATCTTAGTGCCTGAGCTAATGGTGTTCTGTTCATAAAGTCTTTTCCTGTGCCAATGAGCTCAGCGTTATTCTCCACCTTCTCTTCTTTCACATCTAAAGTATCTGGTTTTATGTTGAGGTCTTTTATCCATTGGAAGCTGCATTTTGTCCAGGGTGATAAGTATGAACCTATTAGAATTCTTCTACATGTAGCCATTCAGTTTGACCAGCACCATTTGTTGAAGAAGATGTCTTTTTTCTGGTACGTGTTTCTGGCTTCTTTAGCAAAAATCAGGCCCATTGGGGTGTGGATTCGTCCCTGAATCCTCAATTTAACCCCATTGATCAACTCATCTGTTTTTGTGCCAATGCCATGCCTTCACTTGCTTGGCTAGAGTTACCCAAAGATATTTTAAATTATTAAAGGTTACTGTGGAAAGTGTTATTTCCCTGATTTCTTTCTGAGTCAGAATGTCGTTTGTATAGAGGAAGGCTACTCATCTTTGGGAATTTTATAAACAACTACTATGTTGTAACTCTATCAGTTGTAGGATTTTCTGCTGCAATTTTTAGTTACCTATTAATACTATCATATTATCTGAAAATAAGATACTTTGTGACTTCTTCTTTTTATCCCCTTTATCTCCTTCAGTTTTCTTCTTGGAGTGAAATTTAAGAGTACAATTATAATGTCCAATGCAATGATTGATCTTCAAAATTTTAAAATTCTCTAACTTTTTTTTCATTCTGCAAACCAAATATGGAACTTTGCATATTATTAATAGTATTCTACCACTGCACCATATGCTTCACTCTAGTAATAATTTCTTATGACTTTATGCCCATATATGACATTTAATTCATTCCCCAATAGTCATACTGTATTGTAAATATGAATAACTCAAAATTTAGTAATTTCATTTTAGAAAAAATTCTAAATTTATTCATGAATGCTTCATGAATTAACTTGCAAATAAATGTGATGTTTAAAGTGTAATTTTTTTGAGGAACAATAGGGTTATTAATGTCAAGGAGGAAGATAAACCTATTCCAATGTAATTCCACCATAAACAAGGGAATAAAGACCAGGAAATTTAACGTGGCTCTTGAAAACAATAAAATAGCTCTCATTGGAAAGAAGTTTCTATTCTCTGTTTGAATTCTTTAAAAATTAGCATGTAGGTTGGGATCATTTTTGAAGAAACTAAAATTTCAAACTGAAGAGTTTAAATGTTTTTGCATAGGCACAGGAGAACCCTGGAAGACTGAACTAAAAAGCATCTTAGTCAAGGACTAGTGTTCACGAAAGGTCTGGGCAAAATTGTACATGGAAAAAAGAAAATGCACGTACAGCAATAGTAGTTGGCGAGGCTGGCATAATAGAGTAACATGAGTAATGCAAGCAATATGGCATTTAATTAAGCTTCCCAAGATTTATTCTGATGATCACAAAATATACTTCTTTACTGTTTTAAACTCTTAGAACTTTTTAAAAAAAATCTTCTTTTATAGTGACAGAAGTTAATCATGTAAATTTAACTAATATAATAACAACACATTAACTTTTTTGACCATATAAAAGTCCAATATGGGAGCTAAGGCAGTACAAACCATAACGTTCACTATATGACTGTTTCTGTTTCACATATAATAACTCTTTGTTTTGGAGAAGCTGACATTTCCCCAACATGGCTCCACCAAAAAAAAATTGAGACTCTTTAAAAATGGTGTGCGTGAAGCTCCATGGTGATGCTATCATGTAAAGTCTCTGAATTTTACTGCATACAAAATGTACTTCAATATTGTTAAGTTGTGAGAAAAACAATTAGTTTCAGACACTGTTAGTTGTCATTTTCTTTTAAAACAGACAGACAAAATACAGAATTGCAGCAAGTCTTTGACCTGAATCACTGTTCACCATTCATTCAAGGTTTTCTTGCTCCAGTGTTTGGCTGTGCATAATGACTTGCCCAGTGGCCTTTTCTTGAATATCTAAAAACATGCAGTGCAAGGCAAATGTATTCATTCAATTATGAAACTGCTTTGCGGCA
>LOJH01028693.1:0-10592 GCA_001685095.1 Ellobius talpinus | reverse complement strand
GAGTAAATTGGGAGCATGGGGACCATGGGAGAGGGTTAAAGGGGAGGGGAGAGAAAGTGAGGGGAGAAGAGAAAATGTATAGCTCAATAAAATCAATAAAAAAAGAAAAAAAAAGAATTCCAAGGCAGGAAAAAAATTCTAAGCCAGAGCCAGAGCAAGCAGCACCAGGCAAGACAATTATTACAAGTTAAGAAACACAGAGAAAGAGAGTGGGGGGGAGGGGAGGCAGAGAAAGAATTGGGACAGAGAGCCCCTACAACAAAGCAGAGATGGATTTTGATGGTTACTGTTATTGCATGTTTGAGGTGACTTGGAATGGTTTCCCTTCCTGTAATTTTGGATTAGTCATCTTAAAACGAAGAAAGGGGAGTTTATAGGTCCACTCTTTCCAATAAAAATGTTTACTGTGATATGGGGTAGAAACTTCTTCAGATTTGGGTTGGTAAACATAGAGAGAGGAATTGATATGCCTATAGCTTCAAGTAAACATATCCAGGAAAGGATTTGAACATCTTTCTGTCCATCTTGGTAGGATCAGCTAGAAAGGAGGCACAGCTGCAGGGTGTAAAAGCCCACCATTCATTTTTGTCAGGTCAGGTGACACCTCAGGCACAAAATAATCTTGATGTTTGTCAGCTTCTATGAAGCCTTACAATGTCTGTTTGCCTGTCTGGGATCTTTCTATCACCTTGGTCCTTCGTAGCATATCACTTCCCAGAGAATACAAGGCAGTATCTGCAGGCATGTGTGTTCTTTGGTACATTTCTGTCACTTTGGTCTTTAACAGCACTATTTGTCTCACACTTTTAGGTCTGAACGTAGGGAATTTTGGGGTAAATTCTCTTTACTAACACAGACAACTGTCTTCAGCATTTTGTTACACTATTTTGCATGTGATAATATAATTTGACAAGAAAACATTTGCAATGTGATTCGCGTTTCTGAACTAAATTTCTGGATACTGGTTATGAATTAAATTATATATTACCTTAGAGACATGGTGATAAATTAAATGTGAGCAAAGTACAGGTGTTAAAGAGAAAAGAGTAAGTGTTGATGATATTATAACTTCAATCTCTGGTTTACTCTCCCATATATCTTCCAAACATTAATTAAAAGAAGTTAAAGATTTACTTATTGCAATAATGAAAACATTCAATCTAAATTCACCTACAGGTATATTGAATATTATTAGACTGGAAGAGTTTTTTTTTGGCATAATACTATTTTAATAACAGGGAGAAAAGAAATAAATGACAACTAGTTATTCTCATAATGAGTTAGTTTCTAATAAATTCTTGAGAAACCAATTTTCTTTACCTGTCCTCTTAATAGTGAACAGGTATAATTTTCTAAACATTATTACTGACATCACTCACTTTCCAATATATCATAATGTTTCTAAACTGAGAACATTCAGGGGAATATGATTATGAGGATGATCCTTCAACACTCATAAAAAGTTTCCCACTTGTCATAACAGGATGACATTTTGGACTTCGTCCTGTAACCAATCTAAGTCAGGCAGAACAGTACACTGTTTTTTGGATCTATGGCAACAGAGCTGTCACGTGATGTTGGGGCAGCAAATGATCTATAGAGATCCTACAAAGTATATAAAGTGGTAGGTAATTTAAAAGCCAGATTCCATGAGACAGTTTTGATTATAACACTATCAATGATTGGTTGGAAGTTTGTGACAATGCAACTGTAGTTTTGTGACCTACTCTGATGTATGTAATTCCTTATCCTAATGGTTTAAGAACGCGAAGTTGACTCATGGTCAAAGCAAGTAGATATTGGAGTGTCATTGGTGCCTAGACTGGATGAATAGACGTAAAATAGCAACTAACAGGAAAAAGTTAAGAACAACTTTGAAAATGGAATATGAATACAGTGTTGTCACATGGAGAACATACATACCTTGAGGGAAGGAAGGAAAATTTCCACAAATGTGAAAGTGGAATAAAGATAAAACACAAGGCATGGCAGCAATACTGGTAAGTCTTGCCAAGAAAGAATTATTAACAGATTTTTAACTGACACTTTTCCAAATGCTTGTTAAGACCAATGTAGACATCATTCTCTTATTATAGGATCTGGACCACACCATTTCATGATATTAATATGAAACTAATAATGTCAAATTTGAACAATTAATAAAATGTAATAGTTCAAATAAATGACACTACAAACATAATTTTTATAATCACAACTTTTGAAAAATATTTGTTATGACTCCAAAATGCAGAGGGTATATCATATTTGGTAAGTATAGAGGAAGTATATGATTCCATAGGCATGAGGGTAAAAGAGAAAATGGGGAAAGAAGGAGAAGAGGAAGAGAGAGAGAAAGATTATCAAGTATGCAAACTTGATACAATGAAGTTTTTATGCTGTTGATGTTTTTCCTTTGAGTATGTTTTTAAAATATTTTTCAATGGAATATGGCAATTCCATTGAAATTTTTTAAGCATTAATGATAAAAAACTTTGATGGATTCATCCTTAACTCTATACAACAAGCACTAAATCATCCAAAGATGCCAGAGAGAGAGATTCCTAGTGGAATGTCAGATACCAGAATGACTGACAAAACTCAGAAGACATATTAAGTACTTTTTAATAGACCTCCAGTTACATTATTTCTTAAACAATACTAAACTTTTGGGTGGGAGTCTATTTACAATTAATAACTTTATAAATGGAATTTTTACTTAAAAGTAAATACTGAGTTTTATGTAAATGAAACAGAAATGCATATATTTTTATCTATATAAAATAGAGCAATCATTCTATCAATAATGTTAATGGTCAAGTTGACAGAACCTAGAATATTCACTAGACAATCTTCAAGAACCAGGCATGCATGATTAACTAGATAAAATCTAGTCTCTGAAAACGTCTGTGAGATGTCATATTAATTAATTTAATTGCTGTGGTATGACCCATATAATAATAAATAAGACAACTCCCAAAACTGGGGATTCTGGACTGTATACATGGAAGGAGAAAGTTGAACACAAGAATGCATTCATTACCCTCTGCCACAACCAGGGATGTTGTGTGATGGGTTTCAGGTTCATGCTTCCTTGACTTCCTGACCATGAATAAACTGTTATTTTGCACTGTGTTGCAAAATAAACTCTTGTTGTTTTCTTAAATTGCTTTTGCTTGGGTATTTTAATATAGTAACAGGAAAAAGAAATATAGAAGAGAGTAGACATAGGAACATTCTCAAAAAAAAAGAAAGAAAAGAAAGAAAGAAAAAACAAAAACAAAAATGGAGATCCAGACTGAAAAGTAGCTAGGTCTGTAAAATGATAGCCTTTTGAGTATGTGAACCTGGTTCAACATATCTCAATATCCATGTAAAAATGCCTGACATGATGATAATCCCAGATATGTGCTTATAATACCACCATCATGGAAGTGGACACAGGAAAATACCTGACGGTCAATGGCTATCTAGTCTAACCTATTGTTGAGTTCCAGATCAATTAAAGGCCTTGTTTCAAAGGAGGTAGTCAATCACCTGAGAAAAAAAACCAAAGGTTTCCCTTGTGCATCCACAGGGTCATACGTAGCCAACATGTGCTCATCTATTTGGTAAACATGTGAACATGTACATAAAACACACACACATCCATTAAATGGCAACTCACTGTCAAAATATTTATATTTAAATGCATTTATTGCAAGATAAACCGAAATGCTTTTAGAATATACTGCATAAAACTTACCAGAAAGGAGTGCTTATCATATAAATTAACTATTTTGGTGTCATGAGAAAGGAAAAAGTTTTATTTTAAAGTGATTTATGAAGTAGTATAATTTTATGAAAGAAGTATATTGCACTCAAAAATTAAACAGATAGAATTTCTCTATTTACAAAATTTAAAAGTTTTAAAGAATAACCTCAGTAAATTCAGAAATTAGTTTGCAAATTTAAAGGTTTCAGTGAAGAACATTTATGCTGAGAACAATTACAAAGCTTCAAGTTTTAATGAACAAATTATATTCTGATATCTCTTATATCAGAAACTACAGCTGGAATGTTTTGTAACACAACCAGAAGAAGTATGGAGTGGGAGGGAGCTTACCGGGATATGCATGAACATATTAGCTAAGGTTTATGCTTCTCTGTTTTTTCTTTAAAGGTTCTATGGAAGAAAACATCAATAGCTAACTGTCACCAACATATAAATTAAAAAAAATGCATGAGTCCAAATGTGGGCAGTTAATGAATTGAGGAATAGAGAAAAAAATGTAACATGCTAAGATGCTATGAATAAATGATAGTAGAGTATTCAGCACTAAATAAGACATTTTTACAACCTGATGTAAGGCAAGTCAACAATGAAGGAGAGGGGGGAGAAAGAATATAAAATATCGAAGATGGGAAGAAAGGCTTCAAATATCGTTTTCTTGTCATGACAATATCCATATACTCATTCATTCATGATAACTGTTTTTATTGGTAACTAGACTGCATGGGACTCAGTCTTTTGACAATTAGTCTCAGATGGGAGGGCCTTACAGGGTCTTACCCATTACTACTGTAAGAGAGAATACTGAGAGATTATGGAAGGAGGAGAATCGTTGTTCCTAGTTATGTACCTAGGAGTGGCCCACCAGGCTTCAGTTGATCATACTAAGCAAGGTCAGACAGAGATCATTCAGCCCTGGTTAAACTCAGAGGATCACAAAGCAAACTGCAAAGTCATGAATGATGGAAAAAATGTGTGGGAAGAAGGAGAACTGACAAGTGGAAGCAGGTAGCAAACAGTGGAGAGGAGAGCAAGAAAAGAGCCTTATGTCCATGCATATAATTGTAATAAAACAAAATATATTAGTAATAAGTTAAGAAACTTAGTGTATGTCAGCATTAGCATTAAGGTCAGACAAATCAATGAATGGGTTTTTGTAAATTTCCAAAAGATTAAAAAATGTGTTTGCAAAACTTGGACAAAAGTCATAAAATAGTTGCATCAGGACTGGAGAGATGGTCTAGCATTTAAGAACACATATTGAAGCCTGATGTAGTGTTTCATACCTTTAATCCCAGCACTTGTGAGTTTGAGACAAGCCTAGTCTACATAGTGTGTCCCAGGACAGTCAGAGATAGATATGGGACCCTGTCTTAGAAAAAAAAAAGAAAAAGAAAAAAAAGAAAGAAAAGAAAAGGAAAAGGAGCACATACGACTTTTCCAGAGTACCGAGGTTCAGTTTCTAGCACTCATATCAGGTGGCTCACAAGCACTTGTAACTGCAGCACTAGGGAGATGTAAATATTCTGGCCTCAGTGGGAACCAGCACTCGTGTGCATAGACTCCACATTCTCACTGACACACACATGCACACAACTGAAAATAATATCAAACTCATGGAAACTCAGGAACTCTAGACCTACAGCTAGGGGGCATGCATAGGACTGAACTAGGCCCTCTGCATGAAGGTGACAGTTGTGTAGCTTAGTGTATTTGAGGGGTCCCTGGTACTGAGAACAGGATCTATCTCTGTTGCATGAGATGGATTTTTGAACTTCATACCCTGTGGTGGGAATCCTTGCAAAGTCCAAGTGGAGGGGTTTGGTCCTGTCTCAATTTAATGTGCCAGGTTTTGTTTAATTTCAATGGGCTGCCTTTCCCTTTCAGAGGAGTGGATGGGGAATGGGTGGTTGGTTAGATGGTTGGGGAGCAGGAAGAGGGGAGGAAGTGGGAACTGTTATGGTATAGAAATGATTAAAACTTTAAAAAAAGAGAGCAAATGAATCTTTATAAAATGAATTAATGGCAACTAACTATGAAAATAGATAGTTTCTGGACAGAGATAGATTTTGGCTTTTCTTTAGAAGTTCAAGGGCCTGATGGTGATACTGGAATTGCCTGACCACTGGACAAAGCTATTAACTGGTACCCGGCAGCTTAGCCACAAATCAGCCAGGGAGTAAGCCTGAGTTTCATTGTACTGGAAGGCAACACCAAATTCCAAGAAAAATCACAAACAGGCACCACCCAGGAATGTGTCAATCAACTTCAAGGGGAAAATATGTCATATTCAAAAGAAATACCTAACATTCCAACGATTACAGATATCACCAGATATCCTTTAGCTTAGGATAAACCAATCTTCTTTTGCCAAGACAACCCTAGACCTTATAAATCCCCTCACCCAAAACTTTAGTACAATAAAAACCCCACCCCAACTGAGTTTGAGGCTCTTGGACTGTACTGCTGTGTCGGACACACAGAGGGTATAGGGTCAAGCTTAAAGAAAGGCTCTGTGTTTTTGCATATGCATTTGGACTACTTGGTGGTCTTTGGAGGACTCTACTATCTGGGTATAACATTTGGTGACTCATCTAGGAGCCTCCCAAGCCCACCAGGACCATCTCCTCTAGAGCTTTCAGCCGGACGATAAGTTTTCTGTGTTTACTTTCATTTCATGTCTTTCTGCTTTGGATATTCTTCTGTAAGTGGGCTCAGTATCAGTAAGAGTCTGTAGATTGTCTAAGTTGACATACAGGAGAACCACAAGCAGTGTACCTGAGGAGACATCCAAGGGCCATTCCATAAGGGATTGAATCTTTCTGGGTCCCAGGGCCTGTCTGTAAGGGATTGGATACCTCTGGTTTCTGTAGAGAGATGTTTCAGTTAGCTCCCACATAAGGTCGCCATCTCAGTTTCAGTTCTGCCTCCAGGCACTAGGAGGGAAGTCTATCTCTTATCTGTTCATTTTTTCTTTAGTGGTGTGATGTTATTTGTCCTCTTTCTGACTTAGACTGATGATGATGTGGGACAGACTGAGAGAACTCCTACTCCCCTCACCTTGAATCTGGATACTTTCAGAACTTTAGAAATATAGAAAAGGGAAAAAGACTATAAAGAAACTAAAAAGGGTAAACTTACCATCTTATGAGAGACCAAATGGCCAACATTCAGAACCAGGTGACTCACAGAAAAACATTTGATTCATACATCATTTATATGACTCAAAAAAGTCCCGATTTTTGACAAATCCAGAAATGTGGACCAAAAACTTACATAGTCACTTGGAAGGACCTTGTTGAAACCCCTCCCCCCTTGGTTAAAACCCTTTATTTCCACAGCGCTGAAGAACAAGACCATTGTCTCCTTACAAAATGTCAGATAAGCCTAAGTCTTCCTACTCTGAGCTGCAAGGGTGTACAGAGGATGAACTCCTTTCCTTCGCTCCACCTTAGCAGCTGCCTCCCCCAACTGATCAGGTCGACGGGAGGCCCAGGGAAGCTAAGAGAATTTTGGTAGCCCACCAATCACCAGGGGACTGGCTTAATGAGAAATAGCCCTGGCATCCAACTCTATTGTTGTATGGATATACTTCCTGAGGGTGATCAGCCCATGGGATAATGAGGGCAAGTGAACAGATGCAGTATTGATATTTCAACACGAATGATCTTTATAACTGAAAAAGTCAAAACCTCAGGTCCTCAGACAATCTGAGGGCCCTTATTAACCTTTTAGATTCTGTTACAGTCACTCACCAGCCCATGTGGGATGATGGTCAACAGCTTTTGCAGATTCTGTTCACCACAGAAGAGAAAGAAAGAGTTCTGACAGAAGCCAGCAAATTGGTTCTAGGACTTGATGGAAACCCAAATGTCAATCCAGCCTTAATATACCAAGGCTTTCTCCTGAACCATCCTAAATTTCAACTTGGCAGAAGGTAAGAAGAGGCTCTGGGTCTACCCACAGGTTCTAATGGGAGATTTTCTTGCAGCCACTCATAGGCCAACCATTTTGACCAAAGTCAGTAGTGTTCAACAAGAAAACACAGAGTCTCTGCCAGCCTTCTCAGAACAGATTATTGAGGCATTTAGGCCATACTTGCCTATGGATCCTGAAGATATCAAGTGTGATCATGGCTTTTGTTAATCAGGCTGCACCTGACATTAGTTACAAGTTTCAAAAGATAGGCTTGCAGAGAAGAGCATCCAGAAGCTGTTAACAGTAGCTCAGAAAGTGTACACCAACTGAGAAACCTTGGAAGATAAACAAATGAGGGTCATAGCTGCAGATAAGACAAAGCATACTTGAAATACGGCATGAACCCTCCTAGTATTCACCACAGGAGATCCAGAGGAAAAGAAACAGTAACTGAGATGCCTAGCCAGAGGCCAAGGTAAGGACCTCTACTGAAGGAGTGCCACAGGCTGCAGAAAGACCAAAGTGCTTATTGCAAGAAAAGGGATATTGGGCTAAAGAATGCCCCCAGAAAGTACAAGCAAAAGGACTATGACTCAGACATGACTCCCACTGTGGGGGTGTTCACATCGACCTTTCGGGGTGTCTTGGGCCATCAAGCCACATTAGTCTGGAAGAAATCCACAGGTTCTCTTCCTCTTTCCCAAAGCAACATATTCTTAGACCCAAATTTTGAAGACAGATACCTCTAAAGTATTTATGTTGTTTACTTAGCTCACTCACAGTCAAAAAAGTCAAAGAAACACAGTAATATAGATAATCCAGATTCTGTGTAGATTCAATCTTTATGTAGCTTATTTTTCTTACTTTATTACTTTTTCTACAAGTTTACTCTGTTTATTAAAGACTGGTTTTTTAAAAAAAACATTTACTTCTTTTTATAACTCTGTATACTCTTTTTTTCTCTCTCCCAAGCCTATGCACATTTTCAAACACAGTGTCTCATTTAGAGGTCTTTTATGTATGAGTCTGTCTTTATTGTGTATCTTTAATTATTTTCTATCCTAGAGAACTTTTAAAATAATAAGTAGCTTGATTGCAGAGGTCCTGGGTTCTGGCTCTGCCTCTCTCTGCTTTTCAAACTGGCATAGGTACCATTACCGTTAGCTCTGGGACCTCCAGGTAAATGCCACACTCACCACTGTAACTCTGAGAAGGACCTTGGACCACATAACCCCCTTTTTTTATCTGAGTAATAGCCAAGTCTGCCATACAGTGCACTGTGAGGCCTGGAAATATCTCTGTGTATGGCAGCAGGAATCCCCCATGCTCTCCTGCTTATAAATGCCTAGTAGGCCTGATTCCTTCTGCTGCCTGTGCAGGCTGGGGGGAGAGGGTGCTGAGCCTTGGGCATGGTCTCAGCTACTTTCCCTATGATCCCAATTGGGTACACAAGCATCTGAACCTACAAGAGTCATCCAGTGCTGAGCTTCCTGAAAGAGCCAGAGCAGTT
Source organism: Ellobius talpinus (assembly GCA_001685095.1). Taxonomy (NCBI): domain Eukaryota; kingdom Metazoa; phylum Chordata; class Mammalia; order Rodentia; family Cricetidae; genus Ellobius; species Ellobius talpinus. Next base: position 1,395 of record LOJH01028693.1, on the reverse strand, counting down.
TGTGCTGCTGTTTTAAAACTTCACAGATATTTTTTCATTTGCTACTACAGCTGAATCAGCAACACCTCTCTTAAAGGAGCTGCAGGATGCCACCAGCAAGCACAGCCTATCTTGAAAAAAATGCGTGGCTAAACATTGTTTTTTAGTGTCTAGAATTCCTTTCCAAGACCCCTCATGTTCTATATGGATTTAGCTAACATATGTTAGTGTACCAATTTGTTGTATGATGCTTCTTGTTCATTTCTTTCTGCCCAGACCTGAAATAACCACACAGAAACTGTATTAATTACAAACTGCTTGGCCTATTAGCTTATGGATATTTCTAGCTCACTCATATCTGAAATTTACACATTTTCTATTATTTTATATTTACCTCGTGGGCTGTGGCCTACCGGCAAGGTTCTGATTACCGGCTTGTATCTTTCTTGTCTGGTGGTTCCATGACATCTCTTCTACTTTGCCTTCTTTCTCCAAGAATTCAGTTTAGCTTTTCATGCCGAGCTTTATTCTACCCTATCACAGGCCAAGGCAGAATCTTTATTCATTAACCAATAAAAGCATCATATATACTGAAGGACTTCCCAAATAGCTTCATAGGATGCAACATTCATTTCTAGATAAGCATTCATATACACATTACTCCACACAGACACAAGTACATTCACAAAGTTCTGAATAAAGAAAAATAAGGCCTTATTTTAACATGGCACAGGTGTGGAGACACATCAAAAAATTATAGATGAAGGAGGCACTAAAATTGTACAAATTTCAATTGTACCAGACCATTATTCTATATTTTATTTGATTTATTATAGTTATAATGTGGGTTCTCATTTCTTACATGACAGACAACAAAAAGGGTCTGTATTAAGTGAGATACCAGCACCTTTAACTCTGACCTTGGCTATACAAATAGTCCTGGAACTGAATGTGAGAGTCAATAAAAAAGCAGATTTTTTTTCTGAATGAGCAATGATCAAAACTTATATCAAAATAATATGTATAATGAACCCAAGGAGTATTTTCTAGTGCTCACCCCAGTTATAGCACAGACTTATTGCAGCCTTTGTTCTGAATATACATGTGTACTTTGCACTGTGCATGACATCATAAAACACATAAGGCTTCCTGAATTAATTTGACACAGATTCTGGACTACTGTATATTATCAACTGTAGTGTTCTTACTGTGATGAAAATTTTCTTTTCTTCTAAGAAGATGGAAGTTATTTAGAACATGTTTTAAAGGTATCCTACTACTATTCCCTTTCACCAAAGTATCAGATTAGTACACCTTTGGGTTACATTGTCTTCAGCTGTTTGAATTGCTGACAGTAGATTCTTTTTTTAACTATTATTATTAAAAATTTCCACTTCCTCCCCATTTTCCTCCCCT
>LOJH01028692.1:0-11675 GCA_001685095.1 Ellobius talpinus | reverse complement strand
GCCTCTGCCTCCCGAGTGCTGGGATTAAAGGCATGCGCCACCACCGCCCAGCTTAAAACACAGCTTTTTGATAGCAAACTGGGCTTTATTGAATCTCTTCCTGTAATAGATTCAAATATGTGCACCTACTTGTAAGCAGGCACACCCTTGAAAATGCACACACATATACACACAAGGAAGATTGTTCTCACAAATGTATAAAAGGTTAATAAAAAGTGCTCATTCATGTTCTGACTGGATACCCCAGAAAAAGAAAGGGAAAGATTATCTTTTATTAGAAGTACTGAAGTCTGAACATTGTGTGATCTAGTACATTTTTTTCTTATTTTTCATTGTTGTCCTGGATGGACATGTGATATTTGAAACACTTCATACTAACATTCCTGGCCTTGTAGTATTTTTTTTTCTGTTCAACAAAATTTTAAAATAATGTTACTTCAAGCACTAGGACCCTGATATTCAGTTCATGGTTAACCACCTAGGAATTAAGGTCTCCTGGAAATTAAAACCATATGATGCTTGATATCAGGAAATGAGTGACTACCAGGTGAATTGGAACAGCACAGCGTATTACCCTTGCAGACACATGGACCAAAGGGAAAGGAGATAACTGAAGGACTTTCAATTGATTTATTATGACTTCAGAATAGAAAAATATCATGTTCCAACTTTGTTTCAGCACCTGCTCATTGTTTGGTTCTAGATTGCCAGTTAGACCCAACAAACCTCAGTTTTTCACATTGCCAAACTGTATATATTTTTTCCTTTTCTTTATAGTCACTTGAGGAAAACCAAGATATACAGCATTTGATACATGGGTAATATTCAAATAGAGAGATGTGTAATAAAGAGCTCACTATCTTTCCTGTGAAATCCAGTTATCTGTGGTAATAGGAACACTTGACAGATATGAGTGTTTTCTCTTCTATCTACTGACCATGGAAATATGGAAATTTTTTGTCAACTCCCTGTCATAATGCATATTATTTTATACAATGTCAGTAAAATCATAATGAAGCTTATAAATGATTTTAAAAAGCACTTATATGATATAAATATACTTTTGTTTCAACTTTGGTATAGGCTTATAGTAGCTTCCTGTAGTTATGTAAATAGCCACATTTTGGAAGTGGTAGATGTCACTTAATAATGGCAAGCTTAGTTGTAATTTTAGGGCCATTTAATAACTACCAGGCAATATATTACAAATTTTACTTTTTTCACTTTAACTCTCACTTAAGGAACAAAAAATGGCGATTGTGAAAGGTGGCTTAGCTACTGGAAGGTGGGAGTGGAAACAGAAGGCACTTACCACCTAAACCATTGATCAGAATCAGTAAATTCAAATTTGTGGTCTCAGTAACAAACTCTGGTAGTTTACTCTTATACAACCTGACATTCTGAATATTTTAATTGACTTTGGAATATATCATTTCCCTCCATCTGTTACCAGAAGTGAAAGTCACACACCTTTCACATTTTCTGTCATTTCTCAATCATATCCAAATGTGTATTTAAGAAATTGACAACTTCCAAGAAAGGCCCAAGGAATTAGGATGAATTAGGAAAATAATGCTAATTCATCAAAGATATCTATAAAGGAAAAAGCTTTTGGAAATGTTATGATATTATCTATAAACCCAGGGCTATTTGAGAAATAAAGTCAATGCTCATAACTTTGGACTTTAGATAACAATATCTCATATACAAGGTAAGGATGTAAATGTTAGTTATCAAGACCTAATTATATTGTATTTGGTCCCTTAGGATATGATATCATGCTCACACCAGAGATCATGAAGCTTTTCCAGAGGGTTGAGGAATTTTTCATTTACTACTTATTTACTCATTACACTTCCTCTTCTCCTGATTCCTCCTATTTCCTGAGAGCGGAACTTCTTATGCATTTCTGAGAGTTATATACCTGGTTTACTTGGAGAAGTCAAACTTAATCCCTTTGCCATAATATATGTGGGGAGACCTAAATCAATCTTCATGACCAACAATAGCTTCATTACTTCCTTGGATTTCCTAATGACTTCCTAAATTTTGTACAATTGAAATTGATTGTTTCCTTCCAATAACTTAAGTATTTAAGTGTCCAGTACTGATATCTCTTTAACCCTCCCATCAAATCAGTAATTAAATCCAATTGTAAATTCAGCTCTTGTCCTACAGTTCTCTCAGTTCAGATTCCATTATTATGTCTGTTTAGTAAAAACAACTTTTCTTCAATCTAATCCAGCATTCATTTTCCTACTACAAGTGTCATTCTAAGAAATACAGATGACCAGCTTCTGCTCTATGGTCCATGACTATGTTTGTAGACTGAAGCCTGTGCTCTTCTCCTTTCTGTACCATCTGACAGCATAGCCATTCCTTCTGTTTTCTGCCTGCTCTTCAGAAGGTTTCACTCCTTTGGAGATCTTCCAGGCTGGCTTCGACTTGAACTTTGTAAGGGACACTGCAGTGGCCAAGGATATACTCAATTTCCATCCTCCTAGAAGCCTACCCAGCTCCTCTAGATGCATAGGTGTATTCTTTCTTCTGCTCAGGAACGTCTTGTTTATTGCATGCCTAGCTCCTGTCATTTTGTAATGTATCTATTTACTTGATTAAATCCACTGAATTGTGGCTGTAGGCAAAGATCTCATCATAGTTCCTTTGTTATCTCCAACACTTACCAAGATAATAGCAAGTTACTTTAGCAGATATTATAAACAAGTAGAAAAAGCTAATACATCCCTTCATTTTGGCTGCTAATTAGTCTACTATTTTTAGCTATACTTTTGTTATTAGAATAACTTTCACATTTTTCCTATAGTGATCTGTGTTTCCAATCTGTATTATATATAGAATTCATTATAATTTTTCTCTGCTTTTAATAGTAGTAAACATATACAGTCAACCATGGCTTTTTAAAGTACACTATACATGGCTACAATGAATTGATACAAATAACTTGAATAGCAAAGGTGCTTTAACATGTGCAACTTTCTGAGTACACTTATGATTACTGCTTGGCCTTTTGAAATACTGATAATAGCTTTCTTGAGGATCCCATTTAAATATAGGTGTATATATAACTTAGTGTTGTTTTAACTTACAGCTGTTAGTACACTTAACTGTAGGTTTCATGCACATTCCTTCCAGACATCATTCACAGATAGCATCCCATCCCCATCAGGAATCGTTCATACACAATATTCATAGCTGGATGAAATTGGCCTCCTCATTTAGGAATGGCTATCACAAAGATCATGGTTTTCGAGTCTGAGGAAGTCCTGTATGCAAACTTTTGCCAACAGAAACCAAGGGGAAATGGCTAAGGATCTTCTCACTATCAAAGTGTAGCTAGCTTTCATAGTATATGAATTTCTGGTTTTACTGAATCCAGTTGCTTAGGTCTTGTGCTTAGGAATCAATTTCTCCCAAGAAACAGCAGAATGTACTATTGTAGATGAAAGACAATGCTAAAGAGTAAGAATGAACTGAGTTGTGTTTGTTTTACTTTTATTCTTCAGTCTTTTTAGGTGAATGTCTTAACTCTATTGGGAAATTTAAATTTTGTTAAATCTTTGAAAATATTTCTTCTAGTTTTAGATACCTTCCACTTATAGCCTGGGATTAACAATAACTCATATTACACAATGTACATTGATATTGGTTTGCACAGTGTTTGCAATATCTTACTTATGTTTTTCATCCTTCCATCATTTTTTTATCCCAGGACTTCTAAAACAATTGCATCTTCACCAGTACCTAACAAAATAATACTTAAAGACTTGAGAATGGGCAGGTGTGAGGAGGAGCTACTTGGAAGTCAGTGATGAAGTCAGTGCTTCCTTACTACCAAACTACAAAACACTGGAACCATACTGTTTTCCTTGAGAGTAGCGCACCTCTGTAATCTTTCTTATCTTGAACAAGTAATAGTAAGAATTGCAAAAAAACTGAGCTACTAAATTATTTCTGTTTAAGGTTTTGCTACAGTGGACAGGGTCCTGGGGGATGGGGTGCACGGGTTCACAGATTTGAATGATAAGATGATTTTTCTTCTGATGACTAATGCAGTTTCCTAATAATGAGCATCACAGATATAGTCCACACTGCACCAAGTTGATTGATATTTAACATTTTAATAGAGGTCCTTCCTTTTATAAATTCAGATGTTCGTTTGTAGGTTATTTTGGTTATTATATAAGAACACACTGTGGTCTTAAGAAATTCTCTCTTAGGACAAAGGGCTTGTTGTGTTCTTTAAATGGTGGCTTGGTACTAATGGTGGAGATTTCAATAATTAAGACAGAGATTCTAAGAAAACTATGTGACCTTTGGAAGCTTAAAAATGTCTTTCTCCTGATAGATTTTCTTTTGGTTTGCGGCCAGATCTCAGATGTGTTGATTTCTTACAATCTTGGGGTAAGGGGATCATGAACGAGAGAAGGGGAGGATAATCTCCTCCAGCTGTTATAATGCAATAGAGAATGTTAATTGCTCAATTGGCTAATCTCTGGAGAGACTCACTTAATCAAGAACTAACATTCAAGCACATCAAGAGGAGACTCGGCTGGGCGACTCCCCAAGTCAGAAACCACCAGCAAAGAGTTAACATCTATGCCGTGATGTTCAGGAAGGCAAGAGTGGAGCTATGAAGGCTTTCTCTGTATTGTTTGAATGTTGCCATGGCAATCGTTTCCAGCAGAAGTTACATGTTTTCAATTCCCCAAAGCATCAAGCAGGCTTTCCCTCTCACACTTCCTCCATGCCTGCCTTTGAGCCTTCATTCTAGCCATTGTCTTCATCTCTATCCCCTCCTTCCCTCTGTCCTTCTCTTGTTCTCACTTCTCTCAAATCAGCATCTCTTAAAAACAAAATTCCCTACGCCAAGAGGTCACTTGTGGCAGAAAGTGATTCAGACATATAGTCCTCTATCCAGGTTCCTGTTTCCCCTTCTGTTTATGTATTAAAGACCTAATTAGATGGAAACTGTGGATGGAAGCAGGGTTGGGGCTTTCCCTTGTTGGTAGGACACAGAACATATTATAATGGTTAGTGTTGTGGTGATATGTTAATTGGATCGCTCCAGGCAAGTGCAGAGCAGCCGTCTCTGACAATTAGAAAGAACAATGGCTTTACTATGAAGCAGCCCCCTCTTTGAATCAGTGCAGAGATTAGCATGCATTGCAGGTCTCTAGAAGGTTCCTGCATACCCAAGACAGATAGATCGCAGTTAAAAATGCCTCATGTCTCTTTAAGCTAGACCGCTGCTGCCTCTTGCTTAGCTTATTTAGCTGGCATGGAACAAGGAGAGGAGGGAGGACAGATCTGGCTAAGGTGAGAGGGTGAGGGAACCTTATCCTGCTGGAGACTTAAACCCCAGGATATATCGTGAGGATATTAGCACAGAATCTTTGCCTGCTTAATGCACGTGGCTGGTGAATTGTGAAATGGGTCTCATTAGAGCCTTTCATATCCTGGCATGTGCCAAAGTGCTTTGCTGGCACAGTGCCATCACTTTGGGTCCAGCTCTGCTGCTCTTCAAGGCAGCCAAGAAGGGACAGAGGCTCTGTCTGTATTAAAGGCTTAGGTCCCATCACCCTCAGTCTACTGTTCATTGTAAGACTCCTGTGGCCCTTTCAGCCCAGGCAGGGACGAGGCATACCTCATCCTCTAGGTGTTTATGGAGAAGAAATGTTAGGGATTCTAAGAATCACTGTAGAGTTTAAGACAGCCATTGGATGTGAACTCCCACCCAACGTTTTTACCAGGATGGCATTGTAATTGCACTTGATTTTTTTTCTGAAAACATCTCCAGATACTCACCTGAAAGGAAGGATGGGTAAACTGTGCCAAATAAGCCACCAGGGACCTTTGTGTTACTAAATAGGCAGGGATTTTTTGCTTTAATTTCCCCCTAGCTTGGCATACTAAGGATTTTAGAATAAAACTATATCTCCCAGAATACAGCTCCATCCATACTATCAGCTGTCATACATTGAATATTGTATATCTCACTTGCTTGTTCTTAATTAAAGCACATAAGTAAATAAATAAACCTCAGAGCCAAACCCCAACAAACCTTATACCCTTCCTAACTCCAAATTTCTCAAGTATAATATGAGAATAAGTGCAAGCTGTGAAGAGAATATAATTAAAAGTACACATCAATAGCTTTTATCAGAGTTCTTTTATACTGCCTCCTTGGTTTTTGATACAGGGTCTCATTCTGTCATGCTAGATAACCTAGAACTCATTGAATAGGTGAGGTTGGCTTCTAACAGGCAGTGAGGAAATCGTCCTGCCTCTGGTTCCCAAGGGGTGAGACTGTGTGTATTATCACAACACCTTGCAAGGGATAGTTTCTTGCAACAATATTGTGAAATTATCACCAGATATTTGCCTAAAGAAGAAAAACAATGAAAAGTGACCAGGTAAATGTTTTTTTTAGTGGCAAAAAGAAAACAGCATTAGAAAATGGTTTTCTAAATTTAGGATAACTTTCTAAATTTTTCCCTTGTGGCTTGGAGAGCATAATTTATAGGACCAATGGTGTGTTGCCTTCATTTTGGACATATGCTTTTCATTCATATATTTTAGTATTTTCTAATGATAAATTGGACCTGACTCATTAAAAATCAGCTCTTCTGGAAATAAAAGAAGAGGGGGTGGGGAAACCGCTAGGAAGAACAAGACAAGAATGACTGGAAAGTACTGCAGTCATGAAATTTAGGCAGTTTTGACCCAACTGAACCCTGCAGCCTTGTGAAATCTAGGCATAGTTTAGTACAGCTGGTCACATTTTTACAGAGACCCCGGATCTTCCTGGTTTAGTCTTCTCCCATGTACCATTCTTATTTTGGGGGGCATTGCTTTTCAATTTTTCAACCATTCACTAAAAGATCCACAGGTTTGTCCCGCCATTGATGGATATCTCAAGGTCTGTGTTCAATGGGCAAGCACAAATCACATACCCACTCATAGACTACCACTGGCTTGAAAGGAGTGGAATTAAAGATCAAGGGCATTCCTCACTTACAATTAAGGGCTAATAGCAGAAAAAAGGAGATTAAATATAGGAAATTTTAAAAATGACATATATCTACCTTCTATATTGGAGAGAAAAAATTCTTATTTATCTGTATTTTGTCCAGTGATAAAGCAAGGAATGATGTCTTGTTTCATAGTCTAACTTTGTAATGCTGGAATTTGTCTGTGATGTTATATCTTATATATGTCTTGAAATTTTAATAGCCAACTCAGGAGCTGAAAATTATCTGTGCCCCTCAGCTTTTCTAGAACCACTTTACCTACACAGATGTTTCCTTTGCATTGTTTCTCTCATCCTCAGGAGCAAAGCCTCCTTAAAAAAAATCCAGCTTATCTAAAAAATAAGGAAGTAAAAGCAAGAACAAAAGAATCTTTTCAGTCAATGACAGTTGACTGGAAATGCCCTTTAAATCTCAAACACCCACATTTCTGGTCACCTGCACCGGCCATGCTCTTTATCATCTTTGACTTAAAGTAATTTTGCGGTCACACAGAGTTGCCACAATAACCCTTCCTCTCCCTGATCTCTCCATTTCCCCTACACAACATGTCAGTTTCCTTTGCCTCTTCATTGACTGACAAGAGGAATTATACTTCCATCCAAATGTCTCTTTAGAAGTTCCTCTTAAAACATGAGCCTGACTGAAGAATTATTATTACTTTGTGTAGTCTTTCTGTTACTGAATTACGTACTGGGAGCACTACGATGCAATGGTGTGTTTAGTACCAACTTTTCATGTTTCTTTAAAAGGTTCTCAGACAGAAAAGAACAGGTGGGATAGATCCTTCTTGGGGTGATTAAAACAAAAGTTGCTGTTTTATCCAGCTGTCTTACAGTTGCAATGTTAATGGGTTAGTGTAAGTTATTTATTTCAGTGTACCTCTAGAACTGCCACAGGATTGCTCCAACGGAAATCAGTAATATATGCTACTTATTAAGGTTGCTATGTGCATTCCCCATTCTAAATATTTTCTCTTTTATAAATATTGAGTCAGGTAAATGAGTGCATAGTTTTCAAAGAAGAGGTAAGGGAGCTTAGATAAGGTTATCCTTATCTATAGCACAGAGGCAATACATATCAGGACTGCTTGCATTCTGTCCACTCTGATGGTTTCTCTTCTGGCAGCTTTGTCCCAACAATGGATTACTTACTAAAAATATTGTAACTCGGGACCTGGGAAGATGACTCAGTGGTTAAGATCACTGGCTGCTCTTGCAGAGGACCTGGGTTCAATTCCCAGCCTCCACACGGCAACTCACAACGACTTATAACTCCGGTCCTAGGAAATTCAATGTCCTCTTCTGGTTCAGATCACAACAGTCACCCATTTAGCACACAGACAGACATGTCAGCAATATTTACAAACATATAATAATAAAATAGAATTTTAAAATATTGTTATTTGATTTCTTCAAGATTAAATGAAGATACCAAAGACTTGTAACTAACCATTTCTTTTGCCCTTTTTATTTTTTATTATTTTATTTTATTTTAATGGCTTTCTGATCTTTCATACTTTGTTACAGTCTTTTACAGTCTCTGGTTTGTCCAGGACAGCTCCACATCTCTGGATGTTTAGAAGCAAAGACTTTGCTACACTGCTTTAAACATACTGACCAGTGAAGACAATCACAGTCGAAACCCAAAAGTCTTGTAGGCACCCCAGTTATTTGTCTTACATTAATAAGAGGGAATAAAATTAGCATACTCCTGTAATTCCTAACAGAAAGTTCTTATATCTGCACAGATATTAGTTTGTAGTTCGTAGCCATTTCCTCTTTCGTAAGGTTGAAGGGGTTGGTGAGACCCTTCTCTGAGATGTTATGTACAGTTGATGGTTTGGGGGGTCAGTTAGCTTTTTTTTTAAGGATGAGTATGTGTACCAGTCTCCAGCAGATGGCCCCACACCCAGGAGTATATGGACAGCACAAACTGAAGTACAGAGGTTATTAAATTAATTAAGGAAGGAAAGGAGGACATGAAGTTGAAGGAGTAGCAAAGTGAGATCTGTGAGAAATTACAGTGAAGTAAATGGTGAATGGGAGCAGAATAAATTATATTTTTCTTTAGACTTACTCATTTTATTTTCTGTTTATGAGTACTTTGATTCCATATGTTTATGTCTGTGAAACAAATGTGTACCTACTGCCTTCAGAAATCAAAAAAAGGGTGTGAGATCCCTTCGAACTAGAATTACAGATGGTGGTAAGCCACCATTATTATGTGATGAAAACTGAGCCCTAGGCCCTTTGCAAGAGCAAAACTGATTTTAACCACTGAGACAACTCTACAGCCGAAAGAAATTCTTAAACAATTAATAAAATGTTTTTAAGCACTTTAAATAAAACATGTGATGATAATGCTAGTCACAAAGCTAGTGGCAGAAACCTATCCCAGGGAGTTGTCTTACTTGATCCGGGCTCACCCTCCTTCATTCATAGGAATATGACACTTTCTTCCAAAGGTCTTAAGGAATTGCAGCCCTTTCCCACTTGAATGGTACTTGAGAGAGGCAGGAACCACCACAGCTATTGTCTTTACAAAGACAGTCCTAAACCCAGTCACCATTCTCAGCTAGCTAGACACTGAAGCAGAGGGAAGCAAAGCTTTCCACCAGCCTGGACTCCTCCAGTGCATCACTCTCTGTTTTGCTTAAGATGCAGACACTGCAACAGCAGGGAAGACAGGCAGGACTGCAGGGTCTGAGGACACAAACACTGGCTCACTTACGTGTACACACAACCTGGCTCCCCGTGCCTTTATCTCAGTGTCCTACATTCCCCAGGTCTTCTGAAGACATGTGCCACTTCATCTTCCTATGCTATACAAAATGCAGGAGAAAAGACTGCACGTGGAGGCCATAGGCTCTGGATTTGGGTCATGGTGTGACACTACAGAATTCTCATTCCATACTATGTATCTGACCCAAAATCCCCTGAGCAAAGGATATAAAGTGACTTTAATATCAGCTTGGCTTTTGATCCCCAATTCTAAAGATTTTTAAAACAGATGGGAGAGGCTTACTGCGGCTGCTCACTATTTTATGCTATCTAAAATATTGCTTTCTGTCCCTTCAGGCTGGCAAGCCAGAGTCAAACCTTGCTTCCTGTTGTCTGTAGAATAAGCCCCTTTCCTATCCTGATCTGAGCATTGAGCATTATCAGGCGCAGATAACTATAATCACCCCTTGATTTGCCCTGTTCCTCCCAGTTATTTATCTTCCCAAAGCACTGCCTCTGTGCTGCACTTCTACTAGCGAACCCTCGTTTGTGAAATAGATTCCAGACCATGTAACCTGGCTTTCTTCCAAAAACCTTTGTATCTCAGCTCTTCTTCCCTTAAACAATCCAGTAAGTATTTTTTCTTTCTTTCTTTTTCTTTTTTTGGGGGCTATGCTGTAATGCCTGTGTCCTGGTTTATGTGTGCTGTGCTTCTTCAGGCTCGTTTTTGTGTTTCTTCATGTAATGAGCAGGCTTTCTGAGATCAGTCCCTGGACATAATTTCTTGGCCCATACTATCATGCCTTCATATATATATATATATAAATATAATTTCAAATATAATATGTATTCATGTGATGTATGTATCTTATCACAATAGAAAAAAATCTGTTCTGCTTTTAACTACTTACTGATCATGAAGTGTTGACAGAGGCTAGGGAGTTGGCTCAGTGGTTTAGAGCCCTGACTGTCCTTGCAAAAGATCACAGTGCTGTTCCCAACACCTTTGTGGTGACTCCTAACAATCTATGATTCCAATTTCAGGGGATTTGATGCCTGCTTTGGAACTCGAGAAGCTCCAGGCACACAAAATGTCCACATATATACATTCTGCCAAAAGATTCATATATATATATATACTATAAAATGAATAAATCTGAAAAAAAATTAAAGTTAAATTCTAGCACTGTTTGGGGGTTTATTGGATTATCTTTAATCTTTCTAAAAGATTCTAATTGGACCCATGTAACTTTCTTCTTTTGGAGTCACCACAGAGTGTCACCTCTGAACTAAAAACAACTCTCTGGAGAAGTTTTCTTTGCTTATAAGGAGCTATGCAAACATCAGAAATTCAAATAGTGGTAGCATCAACATTGAAACCTTCTGCAACTACTGATGTAGCAGGAATCTGGACCTTACTAATCAAAAAAAAAGAAAAAAGGGTGCTTTGATGCTGTCCTCTTTGGAAGTCAATGTGAGTTTTCATTTTTTTCCTTCAATGATGCCTGAGATTTCCAGAATAACTGCTCACACATGCAAGCTGATTCTTCCTTCCACTGCTTTCCCTTTTCGTGTTCTAAGGCAGAGATGGAGTTGTAAACCTTAACGTCTTCAAAGTTCTACCTGGGAATATTTTTCTGATATAGCACAGTGGTTGTTGATGAATCTTACCCAAAGAGTGGGCAGATGAAATTTACAATGACAAGTGGAAGACAAGACACAGAACATCTTCTATTTCCCATGATATTAAACAGATTAAAAGACGGGCCTATTTCCCCACTCTGCTGAGTATTTTTTTTTCTTTTTTTTATTAAAAATTTCCACCTCCTCCCCTCCTTCCCCTCCCTCTCCCCTCCCCCTCCCTCTCCAGTCCAAGGAGCAGTCAGGGTTCCCTGCCCTATGG
>LOJH01028691.1:0-17665 GCA_001685095.1 Ellobius talpinus | reverse complement strand
GGAAAATTTTTTAATAACAATAAAAAAGTGTCTGAAAAAAATAAAAAAAAAGAAAAAGAAAAAAAATAATGTATCTCTCCATTCCTTGGGACTGTAGTGTGGTGATAATTGCCCTGAACATGAGAAGCCGTAAAGTCTGGGCAGAAATGTTTGTATTTCATGTAGTTTCATTTGTGTCTATACCAGAAAACTTTGTGATGTTCACATATTATAGAATCTGACATGAAAACCCACAGGTAACAGCTGTTCAGTTTGCATGTGTGTACATACATGGATATTAATATAGTTGAAAATAGCAGAAGAATGGGCAATTTTATAGCTCTATATGAGTTTTCTGGTATCTGTCATTAGGTCCAGAGAGATGGCACAAATGAGTGACTATATGATATGTCTCTTGGGTCCCTGTTTAAATCATCTTGGTCCCACTGTCGTTATGACCACTGGTGTGGAGAACACTGTATACAGTGTCCCACAGGTATAGCCTGACAGATGTTGGTCTCACATCTCATTTTTCTGACAAGGGCTTCTCAAAACACACAATGTGATAGCTAGAAATCACTCAGTTCCTGGACTGGGCCAATAGAAAAATAGAAACTTAATCCCAATGGGTCCCCTGTGACTACTGGGACCAGTGTTTGTTGGGCAAATGTGCCCTCCTTTTATTGAAATTGAATTGGTGAGCAGCTTTAGAGTCCATATCAAAAGGCTCCTTTAAGGACCCTGGGAAATACTACCAATTATCCATTGCCAGACTGATTCAGACTCATCCATGAACAGACTCTGTAACTCCCTATTTTACCCCTTTAGCTTCTGAATGAGCCTTTATAGCCCTTTTTTGATACTTATGTTTCTTCTAGCATAGCTCAAGATAATCCACCCTTCTACATGAGGCTTGTGGTCAGAGGGCAGTAGCAAGTTGTTGTGAAACATGCCTAGTGTTGCCTGTTTGGTTGTTCTGTGTTTTGATTTGTAAGTACTAGAGCTATTTCAAAGTACTTTACTGGATAAATGAAAACACAGGAGCTAACAGGTTTTGCCCCCCTGGGTTCCATTTGTGGTCAGTGGGCTGTTTGAACAGAAAACAACTCATCTCTGAAATAGATTGTTTTCTTCAATGAAAGGGTTGGGATGTTCACATGAGGTCAGCTGGACAGACTGTGCCCATTGAAAATATAGGAAAAATGTTCGTTGATGCTGCCCTCTGTGAATGAATTGGCATTGCTGTCAATATTGTCAATGAGAGGAGAGGCTAGGGAGGACCCCATCAGAGTTATCTCTTCTGAAGTAAACATGTTTTCTCATCAAAGACCTTAGTTTCAGGGGTATCACTTCCCAAAGTAGATTTACAGGCTACTGCCACTTCATGTAAAACCAAACACACACATACACACAAACCACATAACACACACAAACACACACCAAAAAGCAAACTCAACTTTCCAGATGCCTCCTTGTTACCATTACCTGTCCTCAGACAAGTGCCTCCCACTAGCCTATAGTTCATCTACGTTGTGTTGTTGTTTCTTATTTTTCTTCCTGCTTCTTTCTTTCTTCCCATTTCTTTTTGAGACAGGGTTTCACGTATCCCAGACTTGTTTAGTACTCTACGTGTTTGAAGAAGACCTTAAACTTATAATCCTCCTTGCCTCTACTTCCTGATTGCTGGTATTTTAGGTGCATGGCCAGTTTGTACAGTACTGAGGATTAGACCCCAGGTTTTGGTAAGTCTAATATTCCAAAGTGCTGAATACTCGATTACAAATGCCTGGGGATCCGAGTTTCCTGACCTCTCTATGGGCACTTGCAGTTTCAGGTTGTGGTCTGGGGTGGGTGGAGTGGAGTAGTGAATGATATTTAGCCACATCTCTGACCACTGCTTACTATGCAAAACTAAGTCCAATTATTTCTAGGGATATTTATACACAATGCAGAAAAGCAACTGATATGGTGGTCTCTGCACTGTGAGAAAGTTGAAGTAGGAAGGTGGTGAGTTCAACACTAGCCTAGGCTTAATAGGGAATCTGAGTTCTGCTGGGACTATGTTGTTATAGCCTTTCACAAAAGGGAAGGAAGGAAGGAATGAAAGGAATAAAGGAAAGAAGGAAGGAAAGGAAAGAATGAATGAAGGAAGGAGGGAGGGAAGGTAGGAAGGAAGGAAAAAAAGAGGAGAAAGAAGAAAGGAAGAAAGTGAAAGAAACAAAGAAAAGAAAGGAAGGTAAATGAAAAGGAAGAGGGCTGGGAGTCCTAAGGATAACTTTTTTGATGCAAGTGTTTACTATGATGTTTTATGTGACTATGTTCCTATCTCTGTTTCTCTTTTAAGGAATTACATCTCACAAGAGCAGGAGGCAATTAAACCACTAACAGCAAATGAAAAGGTTGTAAACTATAAAATCTCAGTGAACCAAGATTTTCCAATCAGTCCTTCAAATGTATTAATTGGTGCTCATAAAACAGAAGCTTCTCCAAATGGTATTTGCTTATTGGAGGTTCTTGACCATGCAGGGCTAAAGAAGCCCATTTACCCTTGTAACCATTAAAAGGAGTTCTTTAAGGAGACGATCTTTTCCTCTTTTCTAACATCCTTCCACCCCCCTTCCCTTGTTTCACTAGTTGGAAATTCCATAGATGGTGGGAATTCTAGTCTCTCAAAATATAGTCACGATTCTGAGCTATTTTGTTATCTGGATTAAACTACTTACACTAGCATCACGTTGCCGAATGAAGCCAGATTTAATCAAAATGCATATGTAATTTTGATTGAGAATAATTTGGTGTGTTTGTAAATGATGTGATTTTTTTAAGATGCCACCTATTCAGCGGCCACTGTGAGACCCAGAGACCGACTGAACTCATCTGACTCTTAATCAGCAGCTCGTTTACTCCCATTCAAATGTGCTCTTGAGAATTTATTTATTTATGTATTTATTTTGCCACAGTTATTTAAAAATATAGCCAGGGAACTCTGCCAATTGCAGCAGGAGCTTGGGAGGTATCAATACGAGAAAATGATCTTACATGGTGGTGTGAAGCCTGACCAGTAAATGGAAGATGCCAATAGGAGCTGAGAGCCAAGCTCATCAGCTTGCTCAGTTAGAGACAGCCAGCCAGGCCTGCAGAGAGGCAAGCATCTAAATGGGCAGGGCTCAGGATGCTGACATGGAAGCCATTGAGATTGTTCTCCCACAAGCTCATGTTCACATGATAATCCCAAAACTTAATTAAAAATCACTGGTATTTTCCTCTATTTGTTTCCCAGGCAGAAAGCTCAAACACCAGACTGAATGGCTGTTAAGTGAACACCTGGCAACCCTAATGACTTCATTTGCACAGTGGCTTATATTGTTTGTCAAATTTAAAAATGTACAGAGGGGGAGGAGAAGGCAGGGAGCTCAAGGAGATTCAAGAGAAAAGAGCTTTATGTATGCATGCATGTGGGCCTGCGTGTGTGTTTGACTGGTTTAAGAAGGTTTCTCAGGAGCGAAGAGTTTTCATTTGTGACTCCATTTTGTTATTGGTCTGTCCACCTAATTTTCTATTATTTTTAATTCTTGCCTTCAGTATCTAAATGTTTCCTCTTACAAATTACCCTATAAATTGCTAAGTATATTCTTCTGCTGACCTTGACTGTCATATGGTCAACATTCTGATGTCTGAGTTTAAATTTATGTTTGTCAGTTCGGGTCCCCTAAAGAGAAATGAAACTATGTCTGAAGTCCATGTAACTCCTGTCTTTAAGCATAACTCCAACTCTATATGTTTGTTTGTTTAACAGGTCAAGAGCTTCTTAGACCATGTATGAGCACACCATGCATTCCAGATATTCAAACTGCATCTGTATGCCCAGGGACAAAGAGTAGGCTAAGTACTCCTCAGACCCAGGGCTAGATTTCTCTGAAAGAGTGGAAGATAGCTTGCAAGCCTTGAAAGTGACTTCATGCTCAGGAATTGGGGGAGAACTTGAAAATGCAGAGTATGGTCTTAGGAGTAGACATAGACAGGAATCACTCTGGACCAAAGAAGTGTCATCTGAGAAGCAAGAAAACAATCAAAGGAGATTCGAAGCTAACTGTTAAAAATGCAGCATCCATGGTAGAGATCTTCTTGCCTGACCTGAAGAAGAGTCTCTTCTAAAATCAATCTAAAATTAATGATTTGACTAAGCCAAGCAAAGTATTTAAAACAAGGTCAAGCAGATTTTAAAGACCTGAATATCACTATTAGTTACTAAATATCTACCAGATGCTACCCCGAAGCACAGAGAATGCACAGAATAAATTAACATAGTCACTGCTTTGGTATCTACTGTTCTGTTGATTAATTGGCTTCTGAACCAAGAGACTGGTATAACTGCTGTGGCAGGGGTGCCCAGTTTGTTAAGAGACCCACTAAGCAAACTCCATACTTCCTTGGTGAGCTCCAGCAAGGCTTACAGAAAGAGCCATGTTGAGCTGAAATGGAAAGACTGGTGTAAGCCCAACTATCAGGCAACTGATGAAGGTGGATAGTCTAGGCTAATGCAGTCAAGGGTCAGATATGTGGAGGGCTGAGCAAATGTGAAGAACAGAATTGAAAAGAGCTGGTTTTTATTTATTTATTTGTTTAACCAGGAAATACAGGATGATAGCAAACAATGAGGATGGGAAAGTAGTCAGGAATGGGTTCATAAATGGCCAATCATTTCCTTGGTGAGCTTTAGAAAGGTCACAGTGATCTTATGCATAGTTGTCACCATCTTATATAGAGACTTTAATGGTGGGAACAAGTATATTTTAGGGCTTCTGGTGTTGATTTCACAGCTCACAGGGCAGAGAGAACACAAGTACAAGGAAATGGAATGCCAGAATCCCAAAAGGTTCCTATCCAGACAGACCCCCACCGAACACTTACTCCTGACCCCCACACATGAGTGTTCACTTGTTCCTCTCTCCCCACACCTTGGGGGAATCATCACTCAGTCCTTTCTATAAGCGTCTTCCTAGACTCTCAATCTTGATTCAGATATTTCTTCTACTCTTATTCCTATCTCTTATTGTCATTTCCTGGAGTAAGCTTGTAGATGCTATCCTCCTTCCCTTTCCCTTACACTGGATCCTATCTCAAGGTATATTAGAAATGAAAGAAGGGGAAATAAACATGATTCTTGGAGTCCCCTACCATGTCAGCTACACTACTTGTGATTGGTATCTGATAGATGCCTGTTATTTTATGTTTTGTGACCCAATTATTTATTTTTCTCCTCATTTTTCTCTTTATACATTTGTCTTTTTAGATATTTGTTCAAGTGTGTCAGCCAAAAGGAGGTGCTCTTATGGATAATCAGAGAGACAATGGTTTATGCTTCTTATAAAATAACAGGCTGAGCTCAACCTTTATAACTCTCAAACTTGTGAAATCTGTAGCTTCAATGTTATCATTCATCATTTCTGTCTTCCACGACACTAATGGAAATTAAAATAAACAAACCTGTGCACATAAGAAATGAAAAGACGCTCTGTGGTGGCAAGTTTCACACAAATTGTAATGTGAATAAAATATCCCCATGTTTTTAAAGAGGGGGTCCTACAGTTAAAAGGTGGATAGAAGGTTTCATTAGCTGGCAGGAGAGTTCAAATGGCAAATGAGAGTCGAACATCATTATATATTTGTGAAGATTAAGCACGGCTTGTGTTTCCCCCATTTGAAGGTTTGCAAATGGAACCTGACACAAAATGTATAGGAAGATAAACTGGAGAAGAACACAGCTTGTCAGAGTGACTGATGGGGCTGGTGTTCACCCAACAGTGTTTGAAAATGTAGATACCCTTAAATAAATGATGCTGTGTGAGCCGTGCCAGCCTAGGGAATTAAGAGGACGTTATTGCACTTTGAGAAACAGGATAAAGCACAGCTACCAGTTCTGACGATCGGGACTGTGTACTTTGCATGGAGCCTTGCGATGCATGCACTCTGCCAGAATGTGTGGTATCGTTTTGAGTAACAAGGTTTCCCAGTGTGAAGAGGTGGAGGCAAATCAATCTCCAAGTGATTCCTGGAGGTGACTCTCAAGATTGCAAAGTCAGCAGCATCGCTTTCTAGAATACTTCAGGAATCCTCCCCCACAACGTTTCTTTCTATCACTTTGCTGTTGGTACAGAGACTCAACCTGAATTTGAAAAAATGGGAGGAGGGTTAAACACAAGTTGCAAAGATTGGAAATCACTTATTAACAAGGTAAAGTGGTCTGAAATGGTTATAAATTAGGAAACACTTTTTGTCTGAATCCACAATGTATAACATTTGATTTGCTTATATTTTGAGGTTTCAGCAAGAGACACATATACTGACAGATACATAATTCATGAAACAAGATTATACTTTATGTGGTATTTTACAAATTGCATTTTTACCTAACATAAGTTCGTAGTTTTGGTATCGGAGTAATTATCTCTAACATCTTTACAGTTGTTGAGAAGGCTCTGCTATGCATCTATGTGAATTTTTATTGCACATTTAGCCCCACCCCTCACTTATATAAATAGCACCACTGAGGTCATAATGGCAAGATCTTGTGGTAGAATCCTAATTGTTTAATTTGGGCAAATGTCTTGAAGAAGAATTGCTAGATTAATGAGTCAGTGACATTTTCTGTCTTTGGTTATATATTCATACATCAAAAAGTTCCTTTTCTACTTTTTTGCCACCATTGAATATTATCCTTAAAAACCAACCAAACAAACAAACAAACAAACAAAAAACCTGGCACTGATTTGATAGGCAAAACTTTGCATTGTGCTGTTGTTTGAACTTGGAATTCTTTGGCAATTTATAAAGCTGAATGCTTCGTCAAGTTATCTGACACTCCACTTTAAAGAATTGTTTTGTAGGTATAATATTTATGTTATCTATGAGTCTTTTGCACATTACTTACTGAAAGTTATTTCTTATACATATAACAAACATTTTATTTCCAGTTTTCTGTTTATTTTTATTTTTCTTCTTTTACCTATGAAAATAACATTTTTTAAACTAATAATTTTTGGTATTTTTCTTTCACTGTGGTTGTAAAGTGCTTTTCACGTATCATGGCTGCATATTTTGTTCTTATGCTTTTGTTTTTCATTTTATTGTTATTATCATCAACTCCTTTAAATTTTATTTTGATGTTCCTGATAATGGAAGACAGTATGTTTTTCTCAGTCAATTGACTAATTTTATTAGCATTTTTAACAGATTCTGACTGGATATGGACACATACATATATAGGTGTGCATAGAAGTTCTAATTCTGTTCTGATCTACATTCCTTCCCTTTGCTTATTATCCCTACAGCATCACCAACTAGGTGAATTATCTGATTTTTAGGGATTTTCATGACATCTCTATATAATGTTCATTTTATTAAAAATTAATAAATAATTTTTCATTTTGTTTCAAAGTCAGTCTTTTTTTAATATTATAGAGTAAGTATAAACTTCATATCAAACTTGTACATCCAATAAAACTATATATAGATTTAAGTAAAAATTAAGCTTCTCTCTATGTAATACCTTTACCACTGACCTTTCTTTTTCTTGATGCCCTCTGCAAGCTTTGCAAAACTAAGCCATGACAGTCTTCATGGAGCATACTGACTCTTAAGTTCCATGAGACCCTTACGTGATACCTCAAAAAAGGGTTAAAGCATTAGTCCACCTCAGGTACTTCTTAGACACAATATATAATCATTAATTATAGGAGACTTTGATTGTCCTACACCATTGACTCTCAGTGGTATCCTTAAATCAGAAGCTTCAGAATCACCTATGAACAAGGTACAAAGCATTAGTATCCACCCTCACGAGAAACCACACTCTGGGAGGGGCCCAGCAGCCTGTACTTCAAGAAACTTTTAGTGGCTCCATGTATGTTAAAGTTTGAAAAACAATCTTCTGCATCATAATCAGGTTTTCTCTGTAGACTATGGTTTCTTCAGGCTACCCAAATGTTCAGATTACTTGGAAAGGGAATTTCAGTTTGTTGATAAGTTTCTCAAACGATGAACAAAAGGCAGTGCTTCACTGAATGAAGTGTAAATGTGACTCTTTCATTCCCAGCATTGCATCATATTGCTAGATAGCATAACTTTTATTGGCAGGTGATTGTAAAAGCTTATTTAGTACTAACTGCACACAAGTTTGTGCACTAAAATGCCAAAATTCATTTTAGTAAAGACTCACTGTGAACATTACTGCTCTCAAAATCTATTGTAATTGTATTGTATCACTGTTCTTGAAAGTACAGTTATAAAAAGAATCTGACATCTACTGAAAAGTATCTTCTGAGACTGGTTGTAAAGATGAACATTCTTGCTTAGTTGCAGTGAGCTGTTCTCTGCAGCTTTGTGCTCTTCTTTTGCAGTTTGACCCCAGAAATAATGTTATTTCCAGTTTCTAATCCAAGTCTGGTACCCCTTTGGAAAGGCAGATTGTTGTCAGGGGCTTCATCCTGAGAGACGGAGATAAGGCAAATGGTCACTGGATGCTGCCGAGAGCTCTTTTCAAGCCATGCATCCTTCCGATAAACAGGTCAGAGTCACTCCTTGGACATACTTCAATGAAGCTGTTCCCCAAGAATAGGTATCTGTATTTATAATCTCATTGGCATAGACTTATGTACATTTGTGTTGAGATGTACTGAAATGTAACCAATATACTGGGTACAGAGTTTAAAAGAATAAGTTAACCATTTTCTCTTCTTTGCTTACATTTGCCTAGCCTTTTTTGTATATTTCATATTTCTGTTTCAAATTTGGACAGATTTGACAAATAAGGCAGTAAATTTGGTCTTACCGTATGTTATCTATCTAATCAGTTGTTTTTAAAAAAGGGATAGACAGCTCTGCTTCACAAGGATATCAAGATTAGCTAGTGGAAATACCACATTTAAAGCATTTATAATAGTTCCCATCTATCTGGTTATGAGCACATGCCTTCTTCTTTATTCTTTGCTATGTTTAGACATAGAGGCAGAAGCCTGTCTTGTCTTCCTTATCTAAGTAAAGGCCTTACTGGATAGCTTAGGCCGCCTTTGAATCTGCTGTGTAGCCCTGGACTTCTCAGTCAGCCTCGGAAACACTGGAAACCCTAATACTGCAAATCACCATTATACATGGTGACGAGTTAACATCCACACTAGGTTATATGTACAGTTCCCATTTAAAAAAATGTAAACTCTCATTTATAGAAGAGGAAATAAGCAGGACACTGTGGTGCATGTTTGTGATTCCAATGCTTGCAAGTTAGGGTTTCTGGGTCCATACCTAGTTAAGCATCAAGACTCTAGATCAGTGGTTCTGAACCTGTGGTCATGACCCTTTGGTGGAGTTGAATATTTATTTTCACAGAGGTTATCTAAGACCGCCAGAAAATTCAAATATTTATATTGCAATTCATAAGAGTAGCAAAATTACAGCTATGAAGTAGCAATGGGAATAGATTTATGTTTGGGGGTCACCACAACATGAAGAACTTAAGAAGGTTGAGAAACTCCATTCTAGACTGTTTCAAAGAGAAGATTGAAAAAAGAAAAGAAAAGAAACTGAAGAATTCTAGGCAAAATAAAACCAAAATGTCTAGGACTCTTGACAGATGTTTATTGCACTTACCAGTGTGTATTTGTTTCATTGTGGTGTCAGAGGGTGCTAAGAATATGATAAAATAAAGGATGAACATAGTAAGAGCTCTCTGGAGGCCACCCGCCTATAGGTGTGATTCTGTTTGTAGCTGAGGTAAAGGCCGTAACATGTACTTCCTGGTGTTTCCAGAATGCACCTTCCAGTTGTTACTTGCAGGTCTGTGTTCAGTGTGGTAGAGCAAGGACACATCTCATGAGGACATGCTTGATCCGGATCCAGTTGAGAAGCCTTAAAATGCTCACTAGAAGGTTGGTCGGTAGATGTCTTACCATATAGAGAAGGTCATACATAGTTGCACTGATACCATCATATGAATGAGTCAGGTGAGGTAATTCTGGAGGGAAGATGATTGAAAATAGAGCACCATTAATTATCACATGTGTGAGAATCAAGCACAAAAATTATGTAGACAAAAATACTAAGTAATCATTATAGAGGTCAGCTAATAAGAGAAGGCTTTGTAAAGGCAAGTCATGGCAGACACAAAATAAAATTCCTTCCCTCAATCATTGCAAGATGACAGTTCTATAATGAAAGACCAGCTGAAAAGAGAAAATCAAAACAAAATTATCTAGGGATGTATTATGAAATGAAAGGACAAGGAGAAATGAACCACCGACCCAAGGAAGATGTGTAGTTCTATATTTATTTTCAATAAATAATAGACAGTCATCAATCTCTTTGAATTAGCCCAAATGGGGTGCTCTACTGGCAAGAACCTGGGCTGCAGGGGGAATCCAGACAGGCTTGCTTGTATGCATTCTCCTTGGCTTCTTAACACCATTACTCCACTCTGTTGATGGGGAAAGACAGTTGACACATGGAGTCTTATGACCTATTTTAAACAGAGACAAATCAGAGAATGATCTATTGAAGATTTTATGGCTAGTATTAAGGGAAAAGAATTCTAGTTTCTATGACAGACTTCATAGGAATGGCAGGAAGGGAGGTGGGAGAAAACCATAGAAACATTACTTATCAGGCTTCTGCAAGTTACCAACAGTCATCTCTTGACATGGTTAAGGAATTAGTTCCACCACCATCTTTCTACCCCTCCAACTGCTAAATGATGCAGACATTCATGTCCTTAATATAAAATGACATAGTGCTTGCATAAAACTCATACACATCTTCCTATGTAGTTTAAATCATGTCTAGATCATGTATAATACCTGAGAAAACTATAATCCAAAAGTTATATGGAGTTACTTTATTATATTGTTTAAAGAACAATTAGAAAAAAATCTGTAATCCCATGTAAATGTTCCTTTTATTATATACTATTATTTAGCTGAAGTTGACTGATATTATGGGTGCAGAATACATGGACACAAACAGCCACCAGGAATCATCACGCCAGGGTTTGATAGCTTGCAGCAGTAGAATTTTCTGAGTACTGAGTCATTAAAAAAATTATAATTTCACATTTTCAAAGACATGGTTGACGACAGAGAATGAGAAGGAGGGGACAGAAAGCAGAAAACTGGCCAGAAAGCTACTGTACAGCTCCTAAGTATAAAAGAGAAGTAATGAAAGACCGTCAACTGGCAGTGGCAGATCCTCAGGTCTAGTGTCCTCTGGCAGGGGTTTATTGTCATCCTTGTTTTCTTTGTCAAAACTTGGCACAATGTTCCCAGCATACCAATGCCACAATCAGAACCTAGCTGTCCTGAATATTCCCCAAACTTCTAGAGATTGATGCCTCAGAGATTACCCGACCTATACTATATAGAGACAGTTATTACACAAAGATTCCTTTAAGCATAATCTTAGTTTCTGGGACAGAAAGCAAATCTGTCTTCTGGGAAACCATGCTGAGACTGTCTGCTTCTCATTGTCCAATCGCTGGTCAGTATTTAGCAAGGTTGCACCATGTCTTCTAATTGCCACATTTCACTTCTATCACAATGATAGTTTACTATTATCTTCCTGACTATGCACTCTAATGATGCTTAGCTAGATGTCTGTGGGAGGACTGTGTTTATTGTGTTGCAATGATAAATTAGGATAAAGATAAGGGGTATTCAGAAGGGGTCTTATTGCAACTTATTGCAACTTTCATCACCCTTTTCTTGTTGCCAGTTCTTCACATATTACTTTATTCTATGGATTCAAAGTAGTCCTTTCCCTGTTTATACCAGCACAATGGTCAACAGCAGTCATTTTCTTTATGAACGAGCATCATCTTTGTTATCCTTATAGTTTTTGAGTCAAGCTGTGCAATGTGGCAGTCTGTAGTGTCTGTAATATATGTAAGTGACTCTGTAGTCTTAGCTTTTAACACTCCTATCCCATTATGGGATTCAGGTCTTGAGTTGCACTGTGTGTTTATAGCTGTTACTCAGCTCCTCAGGGGAGATCAGGTCTGCAGTATTAATGATGCACCCACATAGGTGAACTCATTCCCTTTTGTTCACTCTTTTGCATCTCATATTTTAGTGTCAGGTCTGACAATGCACTCACCTTATTGAGATAGCTTGTCATCTATATTCTTGATATTAGGATTGGCTATCATAGGTAAGCTTTGGTATTGAGGTGCTTCAGTGAATTCTGTGGTTTTCAAACTCAGAGGCTGTAAAGTCTGCTTGGTGGAGAAAAAGTCAAGAAATACAACACTTCTTATAACTATAGCAATGGATACAGAACAGGCATGAAATGAAATTTTATGTTTATAGTGTGTTTGCCAGTCACTGAATGGGACATCTCTTAGAAGAACAACATTCTCAATAATACTAATACATATTCAGTAAAGACTACTATTTCAAAACCTTACTTTTAATCTCTTTTTCTACTGTAGACAAACATTTATTTCAGTTATCTACAAAGGATTGTGTGTCTAGGTTTTAAGCAAATTTTATTAAACCAGTTTGGTTACTATACTCTTAATTTCATTGAGTACTTAATTTTCTATTCTTGTTTATCATAGTTTTAATATTAAAATATTCCAGTTTACTATTCATTAGTACAGAAATTTGTAATTTATAAAAGGAGACTGTAATATTATGATATTTATGATTTGAGTTTTGACCATTATTTCTAGGTCATAACTCCCTCCCAAAGGCAAGGCATAGAATCTAGAATTGCTCTTCCTTAAATCAGGTAATAGAAAGTCTAATCTTTGCCTGCCTTTAGCTAGTCATAAAGAAATTCTATGATATGCCTTATCTGATAGGAGGTCATAAGACTCTCATTTCAGAGTGTTCCTGCCCCATTCCCCAGAGGACATAGGGCTGCATAGAAAGATGAACAGGGCTGTTGAAAGGTCTGTTGCTAAGTCTCCTGACCCACCCTATTAGTTATGTCTATGCAATGCAGCCTTCATATAAACCAAAAGGACAACCTTCAGAGAACTAAATGCATGACAATCCATGCCCAGAGAGTGAAGGGAGGCTGCATACCATTTCTTATATCCTTTGCCCTATACATGTCTTCTGCTATGGTTTTTTTGTTTGTTTTCTTGTTTATTTGTATTTGTAGTATAACTCTTAAAAACCCAGTAATATTTTCCCCCAAATTCAACCATATGCCCATACAAATTAACCCAAGGGCAAGAGAGCCCTGACTGACACCTGATCTAATGGAAGCACTGGTTAAAACATCCCTAGACTGTGACTAGCATCTAAAAGGCCACGACAAGCCTTGTCTTAGTCACTTTTCTCTTGCTGTGAAAAGACACCATGCCCAAGGCAACTTCTAGAAGGAAATGTTTATTTGGGATTTAGAGTCTCTGAGGGTTAGAGTACATGACCATCACTGTAGAAAACACAACAGCAGGCAGACTGTCATGACACTAGTTCAGTAGCTGAGAAAAATCTTGAGACACAATCACTAGGCAGAGAGAGCTAACTTGCAATGATGTGAGCTTCTGAAAGCTCAAAGACCACCTCCTGTGACCTACCACCTCCAACAAGGTGATACCTCCCAGTCCTTCCCAAGCAGTTCCACCAACTGGAAAGAAAGTATTAAAACATATGGGCCTAAGGCAGATATTCCTGTTCAAACTACCACTGTCCAGCAGACAGATACTTCAACATGTGAACCCTCACTCTCTCCAATCAGCTCAGGTCAGAACTGATCCAATTAGAAGATGCAGTTTCCAATATGGGATAAATTGCTGGCTACTTGATGGGAAATCCACATGCCATTTGAAGCTATACAATCTTCTATGCTGACAGCATGGTGAGGGTAGAACAGAAACCATACTTCCCCATAACTCAGTGACCTTTAGCATCATACGCTGAAGCAGGTTTCAAAGGGCGATCAACATATGGCTCTGAGAAATATATCATGTGTGCCAAGCAGGATTTCAGGAACCTGGAAAGCTTGGAGTTATGTGACAACAAAAGAACTCGCAGGAAGACTTCAGCAAAGCTTGGAGATCCAAAGCATGAGTATACTCATGGAGTCCTCATCTCAGACTCCTCTGGTTAAAGAAAAAAAAAAGTGAAAATGCTGGGTAAAATTAACCCCTAACAAATAGAAAGTGAAATCCCTTAGATTATATTTGTAATCTACTTAAGGATTTACTAAGTACCAAAAATGATGAGACAATAAAAAAGGCAAATACATTCCAATAGTATCCAAAATATACAATGAAAAGTGTCTAAGCTCATTTTGTCCAAATGAAAATACAAATACAATGACAAGGATGTTCTCGTTTTACTCTGTGAAATGTTCATTCATTTCTGGGTATGCCTCCATTTAAACACAGCCCACTGAGACTAAATGGGAGGTGAGTGTTTAGCTAGGAACTGACCTGAGCCTTTTCTTTTTTTAATAAGAACTCTGCAGTGAAGCAGGGAAGATCCACCTCATTCAAGTTCCTACCCTGCATGATGAACACTGAAGAGCCATACTGGAAACATCTCTGTGTCCTCGAATGTCCCCCTCTGATCCTTGTCTCCAGATTGTGGGGTTGTGGCTGACCCAGGAGGGTTTGAGCTCTTGAAAGAACATCATCAGTAGCTCAGTGAGGTCATAGGTTGCATAAGAGAGGAATGGGAAATCCAAATGACTAAATCTGTTCTCATCTCTCCAGCAGGATGGTGAAGCTGCCAGACAGGAAGCTTAGTTCATGCCTTGGGAGGTGAAAACCAAGCTGTGCTGACAGGAAGGAGGGAATAAATGAGCATTGACAGCTTTGAATTTCTACCACTGCTTGGTTTTGGCATCACAGTTCTGCTGATACAGCAGTCTTCCTCTGCTTCTCTGGGTTGCGTATCTGTTACTGGAAGGTTGTGTGAGTCATGCATGGGTGGAAGGAAGACATACTGTCCCCAAGTCTTCTTTACTGTGTACTCTTGGTCCAACATCTTCCTTAACGTATTCTTCATTGTAGTCTACACAGATGGTCGGACTGAGCAAACTTCTCTGTTGCTTTGGTGAAAGCTTCAGACATAACAATCCCTTAAAAACCCATCTACTGAGGACCAAGGTGGTTCTGGACTAGTGCTCATATGACACAATTTATACTTGAAATCTCAAAGGTTTGAATGGATGCTTTTCTGCTTTAATTTTGAAATTTATAAATTTATAAATATAGTAACTCAGGTAGTCCCAGGAGCAGCTTGTGGCTAGGGCTTCCCTCCCTTTATATGACATTGTCCCTGTTTTCTATCCTAACACTCCTCTAACCGTGAGCCAGGGAGTACCTCTGTGCAGTGTGTCTTCAGTTTAACCCCAGACTTACTCTTCACCTCCTCCTTCTCTCTGCTTAAAAAATTTGGTCAATATGGAATGTCTCATGGAGATTCTTCCCTCACTTGGTTTGATAAATGAGTATTTATCAGGAAGTCCAAAGAATGTGGAAAATAAAGGCACAGTGTTTGCTTCTTGCTGCTGTCTCCATACTGTTAGCCCCTCTTTCATGATTTTGACTTGCTAACATTACAGCCCTCTTCTTAAAGACCCTGAAGAGTGCCACAGACTTGGGGCTGCTTATTCTCCTATACCTTTGCCAATTGTCACACAGCTAAACATTTCACATACTCAGTTTGGAAGTTCCATCTGTTTCTTAGAGGGACACTAACATGCCTAGTTGTCCACATAAGTGTTGATCATACTTGTGCAGGCTTTTAACATCCATCTAAAAATGAATTCATTTTAGGGTGCAGAACGCAATCATGAGACAGCATAGGAGTGCTCCACACAGCAGAGTCACCTTTGCAGGGGAGAAAATGTAGCATAACTAAATGGAAGCCCTTTTAACTTCTACATTACAACCTTTTGACGTGTGAAGAATCCCTGGAGCACCAATCTCTAAGAGAACCTAATCATCAATGTTGATATAGAGCAGAAAGAAATTGGGGTTACTGAAGGTCTCTAGCAGCTAATGAAGACTTATCAGTAACAACTTTACCATGGCCTTGGCCATGACCCAAGTACAGAAGACCTTCATCCCAATACACAGCTCTACTTAGTTAAAATTTTAACTGATGTCGGGGGTTAAGGTCCGTTTGCAAGCCCCAAACACCAGGTGAAACAGGCTCAGTCTCCACCATAGTAATCTGATCTTGTCTGTCTTTTTCTTCCCTTAAGTTCACTCAACTGTAACTTTCAGAGGTGTTGTTCTTGCTTGGGGCTTTTGTAGGAAATGAAGAGTGAAGGGCTTGCCAGCACATATTTGATACCACAGGAAGGAAGGATTTACAGACATTTCTGCATGTTGGTCAGAACACAGGGATTCAAAGGTTCACTAGGTCAGACAAAGCTATTGTGAAAGCTGGCATTGTTCCTTTTTGGCCTTATTAAAAATGTCCCAATCCATATTGATTCATAAATTATGTATTTATAATGTTGACACATGTGGAATGCATCATATCCAAGCAGAGAAAGAACTACATTAACAAAGGCTTGTGTTTCATAAAAGTACTTTAATCATGTGTGGTTTTTTGGATGGTGCCTTGGTTACGTCTCTCAAAGCCACCCACACCCACCATTCTGACGACATAGCACATTTCTGAAATATCCATTAAAATTTTTGTGAAAATGACTTAGTTATAGCTGAAGAATCTTCTTTCTACTGGATTATTTATTTTGAAGAATGTTCTAAATGGCCATGAGAAGAGAAGGAATATTTCTGAGGGTGCTCCGTTTTTCTCACCATCTGACCTCTTTTCTTGGTTTCTTTTCCCTTCTGTTTTTCTACTGAGTAGCACATCCCACAAGTCTTGAGGTCCCCTTTCCTTTAAATAGCTTTCTTTTCAAGGCCTCAGTCATTCTCCCAAATGCATCACCATTTAAATATACCTCCATCTCTTCTGTTTTATGTACTCTAGATATGTAATCTCAAACTCCTTCTACAACATAATAGACTAAATGCCATATAAAGCAGAACCTTACACATAGAAGCAATCCAAAGGGACAAATAATAGCAGTGACAACATGTTTATGAGCACTTTCGGAAGGTGTCTCTGAACCCACCCCCACAGATGACTGCTGAGGCTCTACTTATAAGCCATGAGCTCTTCTGAACACAAGTCCTGATATGAGATTGGTCCACCGTACCTCTGAAGCATAATCCTTCCATCATCTCAGCTCCAATATGACCAACTCAGTGAGAGTGTTCTCTTGCCCTTAGGACAACTCTCTGGACTGCCCGTGCCTGCCATATACGTGTTCCCAGTTAACAAACGTCACATCTGTGTGTACCTAGGCCCTTGGGAGTGCACACACATGTCTATTTTTAAAAGGAAGTTTCTATTTATGGATGCCCATGTGTATGTGTTTGTAGCACTGGGAGGAGAAACTAGGGTCATATGACTGCTAGGCAAACATCCTGTCACCAAGGTACATCTCAAGCCTTGAACTGAGTTTAGTTTGAGACAGGTACTTCCAAGTTGTCCATGCTGACCTCAAACTTACTATATAGCCAGGGCCAGATTTGAACTTGTTATCCTTCCACCTCAGCTCCCTAAATACCTGGAATTATAGAGATGGGCCACAAGGCTCAGCCAGAATTTGCTCTTTCTTTCTTTCTTTCTTTCTTTCTTTCTTTCTTTCTTTCTTTCTT
>LOJH01028689.1:10072-20118 GCA_001685095.1 Ellobius talpinus | reverse complement strand
TTCACTTGTTAGCCATGTTGACAAACTGGTAGCGTGAACCTATGATGAGACCAGAGAGGATTTTTCCTGGGCTGGGTGTGGAGGTGACAGTGCGCAGGGAGGCCACGGGGGCATTGGAGGTGCTACCTGTGTTATGTCCAGATACAAAGGCTATGACAGGACATGCCAAGCTTGTGGACTCACTGTCCACGTATTTCTCTCTGTGTGTGTCTTATACTTCAATAGAAAGTAAAATAAAGCTTCGGATAATGGTCACAGAGTAGTTGCTGAAGAGTATGAGCCAAGAGGACAGGACAACGGTGATTCTCTGCTTGTTCCTCTCCTGTACGTGTGCTGGAGGTTGGCTGCTATAGGGTCCACTCTGTCCTTTTAAAAAATAAATGTCAGTGCTCTAATATCTAGGACATCAAAATGGAACATTAGGATCATTGCAGATAAGATTCTGGGTGATCCCAATCCTATCTAGCTGGTGTCCTTAGAAGACGCCTGTGTGAAGGCATAGGCACTAGAAATCTATGTGAGGATGAAAGACACAGATTTGTCAGAGATTCCCAGCAAATAATCCGAGTCCTGGACAAACCACCAGATCTTTCTGACCACTTTAAAGAGGGATCACAGCTCAGCAGACAACGTCAACTATATGTCTCATCTCCTGAATAATGGAAGAATAAACTTCTGTTGTCTTAAACCACAAGTCTGTGGTACTTTGTTGGGGCAGCCCAGCCACTACAGATACTTCGGTGTCAGTGAGAGGCAGCAGGAGGCATCACAGCCAGACAGCATGCAGGAGTAGCAGATACACAGATGCTGCAGCAAACTCTCTCTCCAGGTCCCTGGACAGCCTCTCAGACTAGAGGGTAGAGGGTAGGCTCCCTTAGGCTCTTTCCTCAGGCTCATCAAAGTCTGCTCAGCTATACAATCCCTGAGCCCCTCCTGATCCGAAGAAGGAACCTGGCTAGTCTTAATCACTTTCATTCACACATTGCTAATCTCAGAACAAGTTTGTGAGAATTGTCGTCAATGAAAGCTTTCCAACAAAAGAAATAAGCTCTTCTGGTTCCAGTGTGTAGATTTTTCCTCTCAATGGTAAAAGATAGGGTTTGTATTATTGTATTATTATTATTGTTATTATTAGGAGTAGTAGTAGATTATTGTGTTTCAAAAATCAAAACTATTCCAACCCAGAAGTGGGAAGGCCAAGCTCGAAATAGGCTACTATAATTTTCACAACAATATTGTGAGGCCAGGAAGCGTTTCATGTTTGTATCTTCAGCTCTTCAACACAAGTACTGTGATTACCCCATTTTCTAGACAAGGGATCTAAGTCTTCAAGAGCCTAAATGATCCAAAGTGACACATATAGAAATTGTTAACATTTAGGACTCACCCCCAAATCTGTCACACAGCAAAATGACATTTCCCCCATGTCAAATGAGGAAGGAAAGCTCTCCCCTCAAAGGTCAACAATTTGGGAGAGGGGAAGAACTAATCTACCTTACAAACAGATGGGGTTCCCTTCCAGGCTCTTAATTCTGGCTAGAGTTCAATGACGGAAACGACACCACTGTTCTGTAGATGAAGACACTGAGGCTTTTGTGTATGGGGGGGTAAGCAGCTTCATTAAAGTCACATAGGCATTCCATAGCCCAAGCCGAATTCTCGCCATAGTAGTATCTCTGTATAGTGTGTTACAATGACTCCAGCCTTCTGCACTGCACTGCCTGTAAATGCTCGTGTTTATCAGAACTATATGGGACTAGATCTAGCTCCTGGGGTCGTGTAGGGATACCTGTTCCTCAGAGTAATCAAAGTTATCCTCTTACACAATCATCTTTAAGAGCAGTTGGCACTGTGAAGAAATATTTAGTGGGATGAACCAATAGGCTTAATTAAGATCAGTTATGATCCAAGACTAAATTGGATGGTCTGAGGAATAAAAAGCCCAAGGGGGCAATTGCAGACACAGCCTTGATGGGGCTCAAACAAACTTGAACCTTATTTGATGGCCACAAGCATTTTCAGGTTGATGTATGTTAAGTTCATTATTTGTAAACATTATAAGTTGGTAGATAACAGTATGGGTACAGCCTTAAATCAGACCAGGGATTTCCAGTAGCTGTCTAAGGCAGAAATAAGAGCGTAGGAAAGGCAATGGAGTGTTACAGTGCCAGTAATCACTATTTCAACTTTAAGCAGGGCCTCCCTGCCCCATCTAAACTTCTTCCTCTCCTGTAACAGGCAGTTTCAGTGATTCACCTCACACAGAGCCATTTGAAGAAGCTTAAGTGTACGTGTGTAGGGGGACAGTGGGTCCTAGCAAGGCAAAAATTCAAATTGTTGGTTCTGAAACTCTAATGTGATTCAGGGATACCTCGGGAAACAAATTTTTGGACCTCCCCAGAGCTTCTGAATGGTCAGGTCTTGGGAGAGACCTGAGAACTGGTGTGCCCAGCATCTGTCCAGACAAGAACCAGGCTGAAAGCACAGTGTTGTCACTTTAAGAACCTTGGGTCTCCAAGAAAGCCCTCTGTCAGGACAACTGAACTTTCAGTTGTTGTAGGTTCATACACGTGAGGGTAGAGTTGGGTTTAAAATTGAAAAGAAT
Source organism: Ellobius talpinus (assembly GCA_001685095.1). Lineage (NCBI taxonomy): Eukaryota > Metazoa > Chordata > Mammalia > Rodentia > Cricetidae > Ellobius > Ellobius talpinus. Next base: position 17,513 of record LOJH01028689.1, on the reverse strand, counting down.
ATCAGCACCTCTATTCTCACTAAAAATAGAAACCAAGGAATGTAAAATTAAAGCAAAGAAATACCAATCATCTTGTCACAAGACCAGTGTGTACCTGGCCATGCTGTCCTAAGACTTGCAGATACAGATTGTCCTAAAAGAACATCACTGTATCCCTCATTTAGCCACTGATGAAAGTGCAGACAGGAACTGCCGTAAATAATTCACCAAGGCATCGGATTAAAGAAATGGTGAGAGAAAGAAATGAGAAAGGAAAAGAGGAGAAACTTCCACTTTAATGCAGATTTTCTATTTTCCTTATGTACAAAAAAATGAAGCTGGGACAAAGAAAGACTCCTGGCCTTGTGCTGCTTAGTTTTAGGTCAACCTGATACAAGCTAGAGTCATTTTGGAAGAGGGAACCTCAAGTAAGAAAATGTCCCCACCAGATTAACCTGTAAGCAAGCCTGTGATGCATTTTCTTGGTTAATAATTGATGTAGGAAGGCCCAGCTCCTTGTGGTTAGTGCCACCCCTGGGATGGTGGTGATAGTTGTTATAAGAAGGCAGGCTGAGCAAGCCACAAAGATCAAGACAGTAGTAAGCAGCACCCCTCGATGGCTTCTGCTTCAGTTCCTGCCTCCAGGTTCCTGTCATGATTGAATTCCTGTCCTGATGTATAGGATGAAATAAACCCTCTCCTCTCTGGTCATGGTGGAAACCCTGAGTAACACAGAAAAGCAAACCGAGGCTTGGAGATTAAACAAACAAATTCTCTACTCCTCTGCAGCAATGAACAACTTAGAAGATGCCCAGTTGTCTCCCCCTATCCAGCATCCTTTAGGACAGTTCTAAAGACAAAAGACCTTCTGATTAAAATGGAAAGAGCATGAAGCTGGGGTCTGGGCTCTGCAGCTCCTCTTTGGGCTCACCACACAACGTGATGGGAGAACAATTCTTCCCCACAGGGCTGCCCCAGGGATTCATGGTGAAAAGGATGTAATGTCACATTTTATAAACTGAAGAACACTGAGAGGTCATGGCTATACTACAGTGGTGGATTTGATGTGACCAAGGGGCTCATTGACATTTCATTACCAAGGTCACTGGTAGATGCGCTGGAGTGGCGGGGGGATGGAACAATTACGCTCAAGGCTTTTGTGTTGGTCACTATTTTATAAGTTCTTGGACTCAGCTGACTGTGTCCTGAGCATGGGGAAATTCTAGATCAGTGATATTTAGCTTTCAAATGCTTCCGGATCTTGGTTGGTGGACTATTTGGCCACATCTTGGTTCTTCTAACTTAGCAGGATTTCAGCTTTGGCTGCACAGTCCATACTGAAGACCATGTTGACCTGAGCATAAGCCATGATGGACTTGAAACAATATGAAGTCCTTTGTAGCAAGTCCCAAAACAATCAAGGTCAAATTGCAATGGCATAAGGACTGCTCTGCTTGGATTAGCACCCATGATTGATAGCAATGACAACAGGGTCACTTGCCCACAGTCTCTGCTTAGGGGAATGTGCTCATTCTAGAGTTGGAGTGTGTGGATACTATTTATAGAAAGCATGGTACACACGTTCAAGACCTTTCTGCAGCATGAAAAAGCAAACCACAGTGAAGCCTGAGAAGGGATTTATGGCTGGTATAGATAAACCAAAAGCCCCAATGCTGCAGTAGGAGCTTAGTAACCAGGGTCATACCACCATCCATCATGTGTGCAGGGAGGTAGAGCAAGGAAGATGCAGGGTAGAGTTGGAGGAAGGAAGAACTGGTAAGAAATGTTTGGTTTGGGGGAAATGTTACTTCTGTTATTCTTTTATTTTATAATTCAAAAGAAAGCTGCTTCTATGAATCTAAGCAGCATAGCCACCCGAGCTGCGTGGTGCTTTGTGTGGGTGAAGGCCATGTGTCCCAGACTGAGTGAGGGCTTCCACTTGTGCCCCATCCCCAAAGGCATTGGGTAGTGTGTGCACTCTACACCCTTGACTGTGTGTGTGATGTGACTGTTTGAGTCCCTGCCCTGACACAGAATCTGTGGTCCAGAGAGGGCCAAGGCTCTACCTTGCACTGGCAGCCAAATTCGGAAACATTTAAGCCATTCCCAGGTAGTGATGGTTTTGAAAGCATAAAGGGGTTATAGAAAACAACTGAGATTTTGCAGTGAGAGAGGCCATCAGTTGCAATAGACATCCCACGATTGAAGGGGTCATGGAGAGAAGTTGAAGCTTGGCAACATGTGACAAGATTAGAATCCCTAAGGAGAGCCCAGTTGCAATGGAGAACCCAGTAGTTTGGAGATGCCAGTACCTTTTTATGACCACAAGGACAGTAGCAGCTGTAGAAGGGAAAAGCCCGAGCCTAGGAGACAAGTTGTGTGTTCTTCAAGTGGCAAAGTGGGAGAAAGGGAGCTGCCAGCTCTTTGGAGCCTCAAGGGTTATGAATGGGTCCTGACATAAAGTACTGAAATTTTTTACACTGTTGACTATTGCTATATTTGATATTATTGTAACTCTGCCCCGATACTTCCATCTTGGAGTGAGAAAATATATAACTCAGTTTTTTATTCTACAGGAATAATAAGAATTCATGAGACTTTGGAATTTTGGAGAGACTTTAGATATTTTAGAGGGATTTGATCTGTAAAGGAGACATTTGATGTTTTAAAGGGACTGAATGCTTTAAAGCGCTTGAGTTTTAAAGACTGTGAAATCTTTAAAAGTTGGAATGTGTTTTAGATCAAGATATATTAATACCTGAAGATAAACAGGAGTGGAAGATTATGGTTTAATGGTGATGTGTTTGTGTGTCAAGCTGAAAAGGTCCTGGTTTGTGTTTATGTCAACTTGACACAAGTTATAGTCCTTTGGGAAAGGTGACTCTCAACCGAGAAAATGCTTCTGAGTCTGGCCTATAGACAAGTCTCCTGGACATTTTCTCTTTCTTTCTTCTTTCCTTAATTCTATTCTTTCCTTCCTTCCTCCCTCCTTCCCTCCCTCTCTCCCTCCCTTCCTTCCTCCCTTTAATTAGTGGTTGATATGAGAGGGCACAGCCCACTGTGGGTGGTACCAAACAGAGGCAGGTGGTACTGAATTGTATAAGAAAAAAATACAAAACAGGGTAAACAAGACAGAGAAACAAGCCATAAGCAGCACCCTCCATAGCCTTTGCTTTAGCTCCTGCTTCCAGGTTCTTGCCTTGAATTCCTTCCCTGACCTCCTTCAGCAATAGTGTGATCTGAGAGGTTGGAAACCCTTTCCTCTCCAAGTTGGTGTTGGTCATAGTGTTTCATCACAGCAAAAGAAACCTAACTAAGACAGTTGGGATGGGAATACAGTGGTCTGTATGTCCCAGGGCACATCTAATATAACAGCATTTGGCTAAAATGCCCAGTGGGGAGAACTTGGGCTCTGAGTTGACAAACATGACTTTAAATCTCAGCTTTATCATTTACTTACTAAGTAATCTTGGCCAGTTATTTAGCCTTGTTTGGTCTCAGTTGTCCTTATATTTAAAGCACTTTAGCAGAGAGCCTGGGAGACAGCAAGTACTTGACAAACAAGAGGTGTTATCACTAACATAACTCACTGAGAATGGTCCTATTGTCCTTACTGGGTTCATAAAATAATAAGGTTTTGGTAAAGGCCTAGTCAAATCTTAACACAAACCCGTAGTGTTTTACTTAGGGATGATATGGGTGCACTCGTCAAAGTTGTCCCTGCTCTACCAAACACATTGTCTCAGCATGATTTTCTCAGCTTTCTGCCACCTTGACCTACGTCTCTGTGTTTCTGGGTTCTGTGCCTCTCCCTGTTGTCTCTGTCGCTAACTCTCTGAGCACTCACTTTTCTGACAGCTGTTCTAGCTCTCCGTGCTTCACGCCATTACTGCAGTGACCCGCTGTGGAGAGTCAAGGCGCTTTGGAGACCAGCAGCCATAGAAACCAGAAAGGGGAAAGGGGGTGAGCACAGAAAGCCCTTAGAAAGAGATATGTGTTTCTCAAGAGACGGTACACAGTTGCCTCGAGGCGGTTTAGTGTTTGGTCGAGAAAAGAGAGCAAGGCAGGAAAAGTGAAAATACACAGGGCCAGAACGCATTGCGGGAGGGCTGATAGGGCTCGCTGTACTGAAAGGGGGCTTGAGAACCAGACTTGGTAACCTGCATGCAGATGGCAGCTCAGGAAAATCAAGCAAATCCCCGGCAGACCATGGGACCATAGATGAAACTGATAAAACTCCAGGTTCTCATTGCTGTGCATCAACTCCTAATTCAAAGACCTAGGGGAGAGCAGTGGGCCCTGGGAAGATGAAGCTAACTGTGCTCTTCTAGGCCTTGAAGAAGACATCATGAAGGCAGGTCCCTACTACTGCTGGCATTTCCCCTTCCTTTCTTTTCTCTCTTTTTCATTCTTCCATCCCTTTCCTCTCTCAGCAGAATCCATTTTTTTAGATATAAATTTTCTGCAGACATTTTTAAAATATGGAAAATGACAGCTACTGTGTTAGAAGGGGCAGGGGTTGGGTCCCACGTTCTGGTACACGTTTGGTAGCTGTGGCATAGCTAACCACACCATATGCATGGCTTTGAGAAACACAGCTTGAAAACTTCTGCTGAAACTCCTTCGGGGCGGCTATTTTGAATCAACTCTAACCACACATCGAAGGTAATTGTCACAATAGAATTTTCAGAGGTGGGAATATGTGATATAGAATATTTGTGTCCTGTTCTGTCCTCCATTCTTGTCAACCAGAAGTTAAAATATGGACTAGTGCCCAAAATACAAGAAAACCAGACAGTCCCGGAAATGTTTCTTCTCAGAGACCCATCCTATGTTGTGATATCACTTCAAGTTGTTCTTGAAAGGCTGAAAAATTTACTCTTCATCATTAATACATTGTACCGGGGACTTGGAAGGGACAAGCCTGAATACCCTGTGATTGTTAAAGCCACTGTTAGAATCAACAGGGACTGATCTACATACAAATGGCTTCCATGGAGAAGAAACTGCAGATTGGGGGGGGCATGAACTCTACAATTACAGAAGTATTTTTTTCCCAGCTCAAAGTGAAAATGCATTGACCAGACAAAAAAGCTAGTTGTCTGCACAGAGGTCTTCTGAACGAACAGGGGCATTCATCAGCGCTGGTGTATGAAGCTGGATCCTTGCAGCAGCAACATTTACAGTGAATGTTTATTCACACGGTTTCCAGCACCTTTGAAAAGGACTATAGAAAGAGCTTAGATTCTAGGCTTATTCTGAGATCTGATGGTTCTTATCTTTACATTAAAGTAGTTCATTCAAACCCATTTGCTCAATTACGAATGATGTAACAAGTAAGTAACAGCTAGAGACACTCCCAGAAAGAGAAACCTTGGCAGGGCGATCTTCCATCATGAGAAGAGGTAAAGGGTATCACTGTCTACCATACAGGGTCAGAAAGAATAAAATCAGCACTGCACTGACATATATAGCATTGCCATTATCTAAAAAGTAGATGTAAAAAGAATTTTACTGGACCTTCAGGCTCCGCAGGAATCTACATGTTCATAGGAGATAATCTAGTATAGGGAATTTTCAAAAAGATCTCACACTCTAATTCTTCCTTTCAAATCTGGGATTTTGTTCATCATGCATTTCTGAGAGATGTGGAATAAATGATAACATTAATTAGTCCTTACAGAAATAAAGCAAATTGAATGTGTTTCTGAGCAACTTATTTATATACAGGAATTAAAATTATCCTCAGAGAATTTCTTGATGTACCTTTGAACCAGAACTATGGGGGCCAACTTCTTATATTTAGTCCACATTAAAGTCATACCAGGTTATTTTTAGGACATTTAGAAGCTTGACTTCTGACATTCCATTTTTGTTGTGACAGCTACACAGGTTGGCGATAATTGCTTCGGGGACTTAATAATAATAATCTTTTCCTGTGGGGAATTTATAATCTAGTTAGACAAGTAAATACACACACATCAAAAATCAGATAGCAAAGCAGAGCAGTGCCCATTTAAAGTATGATGGGACATGGAGCAGGTACCTCCAGAAATTGGAGGCGAGAAAGGCCATCATCAGACCTAGTTATCACTGGAAAGCCTGTGGATCAAAGATTTCAGCCGGATCTTCAAACACTGGTAGGATTTTGATGATCAAAAATAATAGGAAAGAGAGTATCAATTTGGAGGTAGAATAGTTCCCGACACAACATGAAGAGTGAATTAGGAGTTGCCATAACAACCTCCAAGGCTCAGAGGATTAAAACGGGCAGGCTTTATCACTCACTCGGTTCCCAGTGTGACTTGGTGGCTGTGACGGTGATGGGACAATGAAGGAGTCATCTCCTTTGGGTTGTTCAGGGCCCGCTCACGCCCTTTGCTGGTTGTTATCTGCAGGTGGCTTCCCAGGTTATCACAGGAGGGAACGAGTGGATCGGACATGGGATCTTCCCAGCAGCCCAGCCTCACAGAGGTGTGAGTCGCTTCTGTTCACTGTCCAGCAGAGTCTGGCAGCCTCAGCCTAACTGCAGGAAACTGGGAAGTGATGCTCATCTGAGAGCAAATGGACTCAGCTGGACTCAGCATTGTTTCTGCTGCTGCAATCGCATGAGGGGCATTATGGAGAGGGTACTACAGTGGCACTTATGGCTGTGGCTGGTCACTCCATGTGGACTCTAACTCCCCTAACATCACCTTCAATTTTACCCTGTAGATTCCTTTTGCTAGAAGCGATATTGGTGCTACCTTTAAGGACAGCTGGACTCAAAGGTTTAGACTGGCTTTCATAGGCATTGAATTGGAAGACATCGTTGGTTTCTTTGTGGATAACTGACGTGCTGAAATGGGATCAGTTAGTAAGGTGAAGCTTGGAAAGAGAGGAGAGACCTGGAAAGGAATACTTTTATGATATTTCATGTATACCCCCATGATTGCTTACTATTATCAGGCCACAAAATTCTTGATTATTGCCCTAGAGAGGAGGGAGGCAAGTACTGCCTAAGGGAAAACTTGCTATCGTGATATTAAGTGTCTGAGAATTTGAGTGACTTCCAGGGAAAGTGCAGAGCATTCCTAACAGCACATTTAAGTAGCAGACAAGGGAAGACTTCTCCTAACAGCAACAACAAAGTTGTGTGGTATCAAAAGGACTAAGTCACTGCAGGGCATTAGGATGCTCCTTTCTTGTACGCATTTGATGCATGGATCTGAGGTTGACCGTCAAGGTGCACATAGTCTTTGGATGGTGCCCCCGGGCCTCAGCCTACAATGATGCCCAACTACATCCACACCAGAGGACTCATGGGTCGAGATCACTTCTCAAAATGAACCAATCATTGCAGAGTAGAAGCAGAAACTTGAACTTTAACAGGATAAACAATATGGCTGCAATATTTTTAAAAACTATATTCCCAACCACTGAATTTAGTTATGAAAAACCTTAACTGTTGTAGAAACTTATG
>LOJH01028688.1:1340-12646 GCA_001685095.1 Ellobius talpinus | reverse complement strand
TCTCTCTCTCTCTCTCTCTCTCTCTCACACACACACACACACACACATACAGATTCAGTGACTACGTAATACGTGTTCCCTTAGTGTGTCTATTGCTGTGATAAAATACCACCACCAAAAGCGTCCTGGAGAGGAAAGGGTTTATTTCCATCATACTGCTGGGAAAGTCAGGGCAAGAACTCAAGGCAGGAACCTGAAGACAGGAACAGATGCAGAGACCACAGAGGGGTGCTGTTTACTGACTTTCTTTCCATGGCTTACTTGACCTGCTTCCTCACAGCACCCAGGACCACCTACCCAGAGGTGACACCACTCACAATGTGGTTGGCCTTCCCGTGTCAATTATCAATCAAGAAAATGTACCACAGGCTTGCCCATAGGCTAGTCTGTTGGGATAATTTTCTCAGTTGAGGGTTCCTCTTCCAAAGTGACTCTAGATGATATCAAGTTGACATAAATCTAGCCAACATACATGTTAATGAAATAAAACAGAAATTGCTTTATCAGAAGAGGTCAGAAATCCCAAATGCCTGAAGAAATCAGACAGGGAACATAGGAAGTTAACTGGGGTTAATAGACATTAAGATGCAGAGGAAAAGCCAGAGGTTGTGAGTAGGTTGGCAGGGACAATGGCTGACTGAAGGCCTACTGCTATTGCTTTAGGACATCTAGTGAAAGAGAAACATCCATCAAAATTGGACACAGTCAGGAAACCACGGAAAGAGGAGAAAGCCATGACCACGTACAGGATCTTACACACAGCAGCATCCTTGGACATCCATGGGACAGAATCCCTGGCCTGTGAGACATGAGGAAGTGCTTAGCTATGTTAAGCAGACAAAGGTAGCCTGGGAATATGCCTGGGCTGTCTCAAAAACTATTAAATTGTCAAATGTCAGTTGTGAAAGAGTTCAGGCACAGAATACCTGGCAGGCTCTACTGACAACTTTGTTAATCCTATAAAGCCTGAAGTTCATGTCAGGATCGTCTGATGGGCAAATGGCAGGCACCACCAACATGGTTATCATTATGCCAACTTATGAAAGGCCCAGCCATTCCCCTGCCTCAGCTGGATTATTCCTGCATGCATACAGGCCCATAATTGCAAAAGTATTTGAGTTTTCTAGCAGAATTGAATTTTTCTGTGAATTTAACTTTTTTTGATTTATGTCTTGATATTTAAAACCTGTGTCAGCCACTAAAAGCTTGGAGACAGCCTGAAGAAAAATGCTTGCTTTTTAGGCTAAAGAGTAAGGCTATGTCCTAGACGAACACGATGGCAGGGTCATCAGCAGAGGGCTGATCAAGAGCACGGGCAGCTGTGTGGACTTGAACCCGCAGCTGTTCACAGGTCAGCAATGCTGCGAAGGCTCGCAAGAACTGGGTTTTAAAATTTCTCTGTGTAATTGTTCAGCATTTAGGTATTTAAGGAAAAACAGGAGAGTGTGGCGTATATAAAGTAATGTTTTGTTTGTTTGGTCTTTTCAGGAGTGTGAAACTGCCTGCTTAAGGTAAATGAGGCTAAAATGTCTCTCCTTTAATGACTTGGGATTTATTTAGGCAATGACCAAGAAACTGTCTATTTCTGATTTTTAAGAGCTCTGATGACCCGGGTATTTGCAGGGAGTCTTCCCACTGAGTATCTTCACATACACAGAATGACACGGTTCATGTAGTCTGCATGTTGGTTAAAGAAATGCTCATTTAACATGCTAGTGTGCAACTTCTGTGGGAGATGGCAGTTCCACTTTTGATGCTTCACGTCTTTAAAATCTAAAATCAATACTCCAATACAAAAGAATCCCAGCTTAGGATAGATCCTTGTTAGCAATTTACTTTTTGTCATCTAATAAAACTCACTAGCCTGTCCCAACACCAGGGTTGACAGTTAAGGGGTCTTCACTCCACTGAGCAAGAAAACAAGCAGACATGTAAAACTGTGCTCCAATTTCAATTTTGTTGTTTTATCCACAAAGCAAGCGCCTGAAATCAGCATCTGTTTATAATGTCGCCTTTGAAAGTGACCTGTCACAGGTTCACCAGCAATAGAGAATTGTTAAAAAACACCTAAGTAAACAGAAAAAAAAGGGACCAGCTAGCTCTAAGACAGGCCAAAAAGTTTGGCGTCCCCTTTTGTCAGGGAAAAGCGTACATTTATTAAGAGTGAATAACAGCTGCAAAAACGTCTGAACTGGACTTGGATTACTTGAGCATTCCATTCCGTAGTTTGGAAGTTCCTTCTCATTTGCAGAGAGCCTTCTCTCTGGTCCCAGCTGTGAGTCCCTTCCCCAGTTTCCCCATTTGCAAACCACACTTAATGCTGGTCCAGAAGATGGTGTCCCTCTGGCAGGGTGTCCTCAGCATGGGGCACACTAGTTGGCTTTTTCCACAGCCTGAGAACGTGGTCAGCGTCGGAGAAGAGCATCCTGGGCTTGTGATTTTCAATTTTTAGCGTCTTACTGTTCACAAAATCAAAGAGCAGATGTTAGAACTCAATTCTAAAAAGTTGTTATTAACACTGGAAAAGCTACACAAATTAAAATGATCCTAAATTAAGTGTCTATTTGCATAATTGGTAAAATAATATTAGCACAGAAATTCCTTCATAGGACAAACATACGGGATTCTACACAGAGAGAAAGAGAGCTGCGCCGCTTTCCAGAGTGTCCTCCAGTCCCGCTCCAAGTGCATTTGACCTTCGTTCAGAGTTTCTCTCCCAGGGAAGAATATTGTTCCCTGCAGCTGTCATGCCATCTTACTTGAAGTGGACCACTGTGACAAGAACCATACTAGTTGAAGAAGAACAGTCATGGTGAACACGTGTGAGAGTCCCCCCAAGGTGCAGTGTTTTTCCTGGAGGAGGTTCAACTTTCCGATGGTGTGAAGACAGTTCGCCTCCTTCAGAAATAATACTAAATGTAGGTCTTTGACCTTTGCCCAGGGTAGTAATGTGTGGCACAACAGGACCTTGTGCTGGGCGATGGCCAAAGTCAAGGCTGCAGCAGATAGAGACCAGCCTTCCCTATTGCTAAGCTGCTGTGATGGAGAGGCTAGAAGTGTGCTACACCTTTTAGGGAGGTGTATATACTTCAAACAATTGGGTTTGATGGAAAAGGGCTTCTAATTGTGACCTAGGGCAGGAAAGATGGCTCAGCATTAAGAGGCTTCCTGCTTTTCTAGAAAACCCAAGTTTGGTTCCCAGCATCCATGTTGGACGGCTCACAACCAGCATTAATTCCAACTCGAAGGAATTGGCCCCTTATTCTGGCCTCCATGGGCACCCATACACAGGTGGAATATAGTCATATAGACACATAAATTTTAAAAAATGTATCTAGCTATATTATACACATGAATAAAATACTATGACGTTGCATAGTTCTTTCCTCCATGATGGAAACTTTCCATTTTAGGGAAGTTCCAAAAGCCGGAAGATAAACACCTCAGAAGAGCTTCAGTAAGTCCCTGAAACTGACCAGACCCCCTGAGTCCTTTTCTCTCAAGCTTAAACAACAAAGGCAGCTGAGACTCTCACACAGAAAAGTCAAGCTGCAAAAACTCAGACGAGACCAGCCGCCTAGACCAAATAGAAACCAGCTGAGCGCTTTGAAAGGGCTTCGATCAGCTGAGGTTGGAAAGGATGGTCTCCAAGCTCCCGGGCTGCCTGCAGGCTGTGCAGTGTGCTCTAGGTACTAGCTTTGCTCTCACTGCTGCTGGGTGGGCTTTGGTGATGCACCTGCCTTGAGTCATTTCTGCTCTGGTAAGTAACCCCTCCCCCATATTCCTGAAAGGAACCCCTATAGAACGCACAGGTTGACCAAGTTGAACTTTGATTTGCTGTGGGCCCCCTATCTGGGGTGAGCAAACATGTGTTGCATCTCCCCAGGAAAAGTCTTGCCACTTAACCCACAATAAATCCAATTATTTTGTACATCTAATCTATGCTAATAAAGGTAACTCAGCATCAAAAAAAAGAAAACAATTGGAGACTCATGTATTCCAGGCTGACCTTGAACTTGTGTGGCTGAGGATGATCTTGACTACTCATCTTCCTGCCTCCAATGCCCAGGTGCTGGGTTTGTCGTGTTTCTGTGGTGCTGGGATTAAACCTTTTGCGTGTTAGGCAAATACTCTACAAACTGGGCCACATCCCCAACTTTTGCTTTATTGTTGTTGTTATGCTTTTTTAAGGAGTATAATAAGACAGATCTTGGGATGATGCTTGAAGAGGTTTCAGGAAAGTTAAAGGATTGGGCTCTTAAAGTTGCATGTGTTTGGGTGTTGGTTCTGTCAGTGGTGGAATCTGAGCATTGAACTTGGGTGATCGGGTTTGAGCACCAATTCTTACTGTCTGAATCATTTCACCTGCCCAAAGAGTTGACCTCTTTACAGAGGAAAACTGGGCCCGGGAGGATTATCTTAAATACCCTTAAGACTTTGACACAAAACTAGGCTGTTCCAGGTTTTCTGGACTTAGTTCCTGTTTCTGCTGAAGTGTTTTTATCTGCTCTTTGGTTCATGAGGCTGTCGCCAACACCACCATCAGTGTGGGGATGGGCCGGATGTAATTCCAATATCTTCTCAAACTTAAAAAACATTGTGTGAATATTCTTCAAACAATCAGAAAACTATCAATGCTTTGTCACTGTCCATGTGGTGTCCCTGCAAACAGGGTGTGAGCAGCCCACAGGCCAGCCTTGATGGACGGAAATGATCACAGAGGTCTTAGGCTATGCTGTTCTGTCTGTCTGTCTGTCTGTCTGTACAGGATTGTCCTTCAAGCCCAACCACTTCAGGATCTACTGGCTGGGTACACCAGCAAGGATTTTTTTTTAAATCATTTGAAGTGGGAAGATCCACTTTTAATTTGGGCCACACTTTCTGTATTCAGACTATAAAAGGACATGGAAGAAGGAAGCTTGCTCTGTTTGCCTGTGTGCTCTCCTGCTTTCTGGCAAACATTATTCCTTCACTGGCATTATAACCCACTTCTTCAGGATTCTGACATATGCTGAAGACCAGCTGAGACACCCAGCTGGATGAACAGCTATTGGATTCTTGGACCATCCATCCATAGGCAGCCATTGTTGGACTAGTTGAACCACAGCCATTATAATAAATCTCCTTTCCGTATATTTATTTTAAAATTCTATTCCTCTGAAAAACTCGACTTATACAGGTTTTGGTTCCAGAAGTGGTTCTAAAGCAACAGAAGTATAGAGGTGAACTTTTAAGGTATCTAGAATAGGCTTTCCAGTTTGTCAACACTTAAAGTTATTAAAGCCTCCCCTAGAATGTCAGAGAGTATTCAAAGTCCATGATGTGAACTGTTTTACAAATTTAAGGAGACAAATACATTTGATTATCCTGATTCACCAATTTTGAGAAGTAAGATTTGTTGACTCTGTATAAAATTTAGACTATTTGTGGAAGAATAAGGAAAATAATGATCCTGTTTAGTTGCTCCTAGCCTCTCTGGATAAACTGACATGGGAAAGGAATGAACTCCTGGTAAAATTAACCAACTTCTAGTGTGTCAGAACACAGTGAAAGACAACAGTGAACTCAGTGCTGAAAATGGCCAGCTCCAGATGTGAATAAACAGTCTAGAGCATCCTAAGAGTGCCCTGGAAGAGAGTCTTCTCGCCAGCAGCCTCAGAGCTCATTTCACAAAATCAAACCAAGGCCATCGTTATACGGTTGGCCAAATCACAGGAAAAATTCAGGTCCCAGCCTCAGAGGGTGTCGGCGGTTAAAGTAATGACATTAATTAAAGAATGGGGTCCTATAGCCTGGGATGGGAATGTGTGGGAGGACTCTATTGAGTCTGAGGACTTTGAACCCTCCTATTTTCAAGGGTTTATCTCACCTGAGGAAACAGTCTCTCCACCCTCAGCAGAAGGTGTTCTCCCACCACCATCTCCTGAAATGTTGCCTTTCCCACTTTTGACTGAGGAAATTCATCCTTCATTGTCTGCTCAATCAGCAGAGACTTTCTCAGAAGGAGATGCCAACTGAGATGATACTGATGTCCTTCACAGTCAACCAACAGTTGCCTCTAGACATGTAACCAACTACAGGCTAAGCAGGCTTCTAGAGGGGAGCTAGAACTAAAGAGAGAATGAGTTTGCTAATTTGTTCTAGTAGAAATCCGGGGAATATGTATGTGAATGGATTTTAAGGGTGTGGGACCATGGTGAAAGGAACCTAACTGGATCAGGCTGAGTTTATTGATAAGGGCTCATCAGTGGAGAGTCTAGGTTTAATATGGAAGCTTGTACAGTTAAAAAGGTGTCAAAAGTCTGTTGGAATGTTTGGAAGCATTTGTCCAAAGATGGCCTCCTGAAAGGAATTGGAGATGCCTGATAGCCCTTGACTTAGTGTTGATGAAGGTATTTTAAGGCTCAGGGAAATTGTAATGTTAGAGAGGGTACACTGTGTGAAACCTAATCCTCCACCATGGGAGGCCCAGAAGACACGCCCTTCACTCATCCTATGAGATGCAGAATGGTGAGGGGCACCAGCACAGGTGATGGATGAGCTTTGTTGTCACCTTTTTTTTGTGCCCAACCGTAGGGTTGGAGATGCTGCTGCTCGTTTGAATGAATTAAATGTAGTGGGTTTAAGTGGACCCCAAGGTAGCAGGGCTAGGTGGCAGCCCTGAATCACCAAAAGAAGGTTATTGAAGTTATCGTAATGGACAGCATAGGCAGTAGTAGCCACAGTGGCTGAAGCTGTAATGGTCAACACAGGCAAAGTGAATATTATGGTGACATGACTCGTATGGACCTTTGGTATTGGCTAGTCAATCATGGTGTTTCTAAGGCATGAAATAAGTAAGAAGCCTACTGCAGTTTTGTTTGCTCTGTGTAAGCAAAACCGTTCTCAAACAACTGAAAGAACAGCTCCATTGAATCATGGCAACCGAGAATCTCAGCAGGGAACAGTTTCCAGACTTGAGCCAACTGCAGACCCGGAACCTTTAAGGAAGCAATCATCTATATGCCCTGTAGCTCTGTTCCTCTAGAGAACCCTGACCTAGTCACCTAGTGCTACTTTTAGGTTTTTGTACAACCTTAGTGCTGGATTCCATAGTGGAGGTTTCGCCAGCAGTGTATAGGTTCCCACACTCCATCTCTTGCCTGGAACTCTCTGTTTTTTCCTTATTAACATTCTCTCTTGGGTGAGATGATGGCTTAGTGATCTTGACATGGGTTTCCCTGGCAATGTCGTTCATTTCTTCACATAAATCCACATTTGTATATGTTTATGTATATAATGCTTTCAACTCACCTCAACTCCTAACCCCTCCACCCATTTTAAATTGAATTACTTATTTGTCATGGAGTTTTGGAGCTCTTACTATACATTCTAGGTACAAACTGTTGCTAGATGTGTTCACTATGATGTGTGCATTGGAAATATTTTTTCCTCCTGTAGCTGTCCCTGAACTCTGCTCAGCGTTTTCTCTTGCTGTGCAGAAGGATTTTAGTTTCGTGAAATCATGCCTGTTTTTAATCTCACTTTCTGGCTTTGTTCAATAAATACTTGTCGATTGTAGTGTTTAGAAATTTCTTACCTGTTTTTCTTCTCACAGTTTCAGGCTTACATGTTGAGTTGACCATTGTAACTGGTAAGAGAAGTCCATTTCCATTCTTTTACTTGGAGACATTCAATTTCCCCAGTGATAGTTACTGAAGATTAGTCTTTCTCCAGTGTGTGTCCTTAGCACATTTGTAAAGACAAACTTTGCTGTAGGTGTGTGGGTTTATGTCTAGGTTTTCTACTCTGTCCCATGAACTTGTGTGTGTGTGTGTGTGTGCGCGCGTGCGCGCGCCAGTGCCATACTGTTTTATTAATGTAGCTTTATAGCATGTTTTGAAGTCAGATGATATCTTACTTTTCTGTTGCTATGAAGAGACACCATGACCAAGACAACCTATAAAAGAAAGTATTTAATTGGAGTCTTGCTTACAGCTCCAGAGGATTAGTCCATGACAGGGAGCATGGCAGCAGGCATGCATGGCACTGGAGCCATTGCTGAGAGTTCTCATCTGGTCCACAAGAAGGCAGAGAGAGAGAGAGAGGGACTCTGGGAATGGTGTGGGCTTTTGAAACCTCAAAGCCCACTCCTGATGGGAAACTTCCACTGTGAAAGTCTGCAGCACTCCTGCAACAAGGCTCTACCTCCTAATCCCCCCTGAGCAGTCCACCAACTGGGATCCAAACATTCAAATGCATGAGCCAATAGGGGCCATTCTCATTCAAACACCACAGATCACATAATGCCTTTATTCTTTGCTGCTGTTAATCAAAATGGCTTTGCTTACTGGGGCTTTTGTGGTTTCATATAAACTTTAGAGTTGTTTTATATGTGAATTAGTATTTCCATGAGTATTTTGATAAGAGTTTCATTGACTCTGTCAATTGCTTGATTCATGTGGCTATTTTGACAGTATTGATTTTCCCAATTCAAGAATGTGAGATGTCTTTCCACATCTTTTCCAATTTCTTTTTACTAGGGTTTTAAAGTATCTGTTTTAGAGATCTTTCATCTATTTGGTTAAATTCATTGCTAGGTGTTTAATTTCTTGGTACCTATTGTAAATGGAATTGTTTCCTTGATTTCTATTTCAGGTAATTTTCTATTGGTTTGTACCCAACACTGTTTGCCTTTGTGTGCTGGTGTTATAGCTTATAATCTTACTGAATTTATTTATTAGTTCTAATAATTGTGGCAGAGTTTTAGGAGGTTTTTATTTAGAAGATCATGTCAATTTCACATAATAGTGACAACTAGGACTTCTCTTTCAATTTGGTCACTCTTTATTGCTTTTTCTTGATTAATTTCTCTGGCTTGGCCTTCCAAGACCATTTAGGGTAAAAGTAGGGAGATGGGTATCCTGTCTTGTTCTAGACCCTCAAAGGTAGATCTTTCAACTTTTCCAGTTCCCATTCAACACAATTTTAACTTTTGACTTAGTATAAGTGACTTTTATTGGGTTAAAATGCATTCCTTATATGCCTAGTTTGTTCTATATTTTCTATGATATAGTGTTAAACTTTATCAAATGCTTTTTCTGCATCAATTAAGATGAACATATGGGGTTTCATGCTGTTGATCTAATGTGTGATGCATTGGTTTGTGTACATTGAAACATCTTTGCCTTCCTGGGGTGGGTACCATTTGATCATGATAAATGATTTATTATTTATTTATTTGATATCACACCGGCTATGGAGAGTGGGGAGAAGGAGTCAGATTTCCTGGAACTGGAGTTACAGATAGTTGTGAGTCGATGTGTGGATGATGGGAACCAAATACAGACCATCTGTAAAAATGGCTGCTGCTCTTTCTGTATACAGCTGGCTTTGGTTTCTGGGACTCTATTGAACAGTTTTGCATCCGTGTTCATCATAAAATAGTGGCCTGTGACTTTCTGTCTTTTATTGTGTGATTATGATGTCATATTCATGCATCCTCTGCCACTAGTTTTCTTTATCAGGGATTTACCTCACAGAGACTTTAGATTCAAGGCTCAGTTTAATAATTTGTGCTTGTGTCTATGTGAATTTGTCTATTGAATAGTTAACAATTTTGTAATTGATAACCAATTTTAAACTGAGATATCCCTTAAGATAAAAATGTCCCAAGTTTCTTTGATCTTATTTTCAGAGCCACTCATGTTTTCCAAGCTTGAATCAGAGGTCCCACTGCTCATCTTACCTGAAGCAATGACCTTTGTGAACTCTACCACTCTAGATGTGCACAGGAGGCCTTTGCTCCCTATTCCTCTGTGCATCACTAGGTGTCTTACTCAGGGTTTCTGTTGCCGTAAAAAGGCACCACAACCATGGGAACTCTTAAAATGGATAATATTTAATTGGGATGGCTCACTTACAGTTCAGAGGTTTAGTCCATTATCATCATGGTGGGAATCAAGGCAGCTTGCAGGCAGACATGGTGCTGGAGAGTGAGCTGAGTGTTCTAACATCTTGACCCACAAGCAACAGGAAGTAGTCTGAGTCACTGGGTGTGGCTTGAGCATATATGAGATCTCAAAGCCTGCCTCCACAGTGACACACTTCCTTTAACAAGGCTATACTTACTCAAACAAGGCCACACCTCCTAATAGTGTCACTCCTTTTGGGGGCTATTTCTTTCAAACCACCACATTAGAGTAAGAACATCCTGGTATCAGAGATGAGTTGGTGTTCACTACTGTATCCTTGTGCAAGAAAGGATGCTGAGGCTAAGAAAAGTTGAACACATACATAACTTTAAATTTTTAACAACTTCATACTGTATCCTAAGTTGTCTGATATTTGTCAAGATTATGTAACTTAGAACACTCCAGAACTTTAAGATCCTTAATATTTACTGAGCCTTAAAAAATTCCAACTTTTATCTGTGTAGGAAGGACCAGTGCAAAGCGCTCATGGGTGGCTTCATTCCCAAGGGGCTTTGCCATGGTAGGGAGAGGTTGTCTCTTGGGTGGACAGCCCCTAAATGTGATCAGAGTAAGGATCTGGCAGCTGGATATCATTTGGGGGCAAACATTTGCCAAGCTGTGGACTTTGCTGTATCTAACAAGAATGCTACTTTAAAGGACTGCACGGTAAAGTGAAAGGCCAAGCTGAGGTGCGCCTTTCTGTCTGCGCTAGGCATGGTTTGTTTTCCTATTGTGGTCTTTCTCACATGCTATGGTTCTCAGTGTTCACCTCTAGGGGTAAGTGTCTGCAGAGTGAGCAGCTGTGTCTTGCTCACCTCACGAGCCTCTCTTAGTCACTGTCCACCCTCACCTGGGCAGTGATTGAAGCAGGTCCCTGGAACCTGGGTGCTAATCCTGCCTCTCATCTTATTCAGTGGGTATTGCTAATTCATTTCGCTTTTTGCTTATTTGTTTTTGATGCAACTTAATTTTCTAGAAGAATTTGGCTTCATAGAAATATTGCGAGAAAAAACAGAGATTTCCTGCATCCCATCCCGTCTCCAGCCCCATGGTTGCATAGCCTTCCCCACCCCTGCATCTTATCCTGTGTCTAGTCCTATGACTGCAAAGCCTTCTGCACCCCTGCATCTCACCTTGTCTCCAGCCCCATGGTTGCATAGCCTTCCACACCCTTGCATCTCACCCTGTCTCCAGCCCCATGGTTGCATAGCCTTCTGCACCCCTGCATCTCACCCTGTCTCCAGCCCCATGGTTGCATAGCCTTCTGCACCCCTGCATCTCACCCTGTCTCCAGCCCGTGATTTCATAGCCTTCTGCACCCCTGCACCTACCCTGTCTCCAGCCCGTGATTTC